>JANHZT010008359.1:15730-39505 GCA_032468215.1 Stegonotus admiraltiensis | reverse complement strand
TTTATGGTTGGGGGTCACCACAACATGAGGAACTGCATTAAAGGGTCATGGCATTAGGAAGGTTGAGAACCACTGCTCTAAAGTCTTCATGAAAGAAAAAAAACAATAATCATTGGTCTCCAGCATTTTTTGAAATTAAAACCTTAAATAAAATACTGAGGTTCCTTGAAACATAAGCAAGAGATTAATCTGGTAATCTTTATTTACAAAGGTGGAAATTATTGTATTAAATAAAAAGAATAATAAGGTTGATTTTGTCTATACAATTGATGCTGTTTTGAGATTTATTTTTATTACCTTTGTAAGCCTATTAGTATGCCTATATTCTTGTTTTTCAGATGCTCCATTTTAACTCTGATAGCTTTCTTCTCCTAAGACTCTTGTTAAGGATTAGGATTTTACATTTCTTTGGGGCTAGCTCTCTTAAAATAATATTTTATGTGTTAAGATAAACAAATGCCATTGGGTTTAAAGATGTATGTTGTTAAGTTTGTTATTTTGAAAATAGCTTGATTTGAGCACTCTGCTCTGGAGGTGGAATTGTGATTGGCTACTACTATTTTTTTTAATCTGTGTAATATTTTTGGTTTTAGCTTATGGAAAGGTATTTCTGGTGAGGAAAATCAGTGGTCATGATGCTGGCAAATTGTATGCAATGAAGGTATTAAAAAAGGCAACAATAATTCAAAAAGCCAAAACAACTGAACATACAAAGACTGAACGACAAGTACTAGAGCACATTCGACAGTCTCCATTTTTGGTCACTTTGCATTATGCTTTCCAGACAGATACAAAACTTCATCTCATCTTGGGTAAGTGTAAAAAGGAAAGAACCATAGAAGGAAGGGAAAAAATAAAATCTATTTTCATTTTCTGTTCCAGTTAAGAAATGAGCTCCACCCTATCTCCCTTGTAATGGTATGTATTTTGGATATACACAACAGAACAGTTACCACAAAGAATCAAACTGATACATTTTACTGCCTTCTAATTCACTCTTTGCTATCACTCTTTGCTACCATCTAGTGGTCTTATGGAAGTTTTGCAGTTTAGTTACTACAGGTAGTCCTTGACTTTCGACCACAATTGAGTCCCAAAATTCTGTTGCTAAGTGAGACAATTATTAAGTTAGTTTTGCCCCATTTCATAACCTTTTAAGTGAATCATTGCAGTTGTTAAATTAGTAGCATGGGTGTTAAGTGAATCTGACTTCCCCATTGACTGTGATTGTCAGAAAGACGCAAAAGGAGATCATGTGACCCTGGGACACTGCAACTGTCATAAATATGAACCAGTTGCCAAGCGTCCAAATTTTAATCCCATGACCATGGGGTGCTACAATGTCATGTGGAAAACATGTCACCTTTTCTAGTGCTGCTGTAATCTCAACAGTCACTAAACAAATGGTTATAAGTGAAGGTCAACTTGTATAGCCCAAGTCTCTTGCCCTTATTTCTTTGTAATTTCTTGACTTTGCACAACAAAGTGATTCATGAAATATTCATCCTGGTAGAATCTGCTAACTAAGCAAAGACTACTTAACCTAATTTTAGCCTGGTAGAAAGTACAGTCCCAGTATTTTTTAAAAAGCTTTTAATTATTATATTTTACTGCAACTATGTTGAGGGTTTTTTAAAACTTTTTAACTATTTTAAAGCAGGTCTGAGGGAGATGGGCAGTTTAGAAATAGGAACTATAAATAAATAAGTAAAAAAGCCAGCCTCTAATTGAGACATTTATGGCATTCATGTGAGAGTCCAAATATTTTTTCCAAAGGAAGCAACTGTGGCTAGTGATAAAGCACAAAAGAAACAAAACAGTATGTGCAACATTTGCTACAATGTGGTATAAAATGTATTTTTGGAATCAATTCAGAAATTTTGCAGATCCCTAGTATATAACTTGATTTTCTGTATCTTAGATTACATAAATGGAGGAGAACTTTTTACCCATCTTTCACAAAGAGAGAGATTTAATGAAGATGAGGTACGGATATATATTGGAGAGATTGTTTTGGCATTGGAACACCTTCACAAGGTGAGACCATACTTTCAACTTTTTTGAAATAAATTTATTGAAAGGAAAAATGTAAGTGAAATTAGGTTATCTATTTTAATTCTACGATGGTGTCACTTTGAGTGAAGGAGACACAAAAATATGTATTTAACAGCTCACTACTGTATATGATAGTTTGTGGAATATGTTTATACGATATGGCTACCATTGTGATTAAGTCACAATCCCTTCAGTTGACACTTCCCCAGAAGTGATATGGTGTTATCCATCTACCCATGCTTCATTTTCAGATACACTTGTTGTGCAAGCTCAGTGCAATGCCTACTTCCACTTAAAATTATTACTGACATATTTTATATAATTCTACACTGATTTGAACCATAGAGCCATAATTAGTGTTCTGTGGAAAACACATCCTTTTTAATGCTAATAAGCAGGCAAAAATAATTAAAAATATCTTCATTTTATATCTAAAATATGTAACTTTAAGAGCAAATACAATTTTGTCATTGTTTATATAGGCATTTTTCCAATTTAACATGGTGTATATATTTGAAATATATGGTTACATGCCAACATGTGAACATACTTTAATTAACTCTGCTCAATAATGTACAATTATTTTTAATTTTTTTCCAGTTGGGAATTATCTATCGTGATATAAAACTTGAAAATATTCTTCTTGACTCAGATGGACATGTAGTTCTGACAGACTTTGGACTGAGTAAGGAGTTTGTTAATGATGAAGTAAGTATCTGCATATTAAGTAACTTTCTAAATAAGCCAGAAAATCCAGGTATTGAACCTTTCTCCTTTTTCCATTGAGATGGAGGGATCAGATTTACCCCTTGGGATAATGTGTGGAGTGAGAGAGAAATGTTTTAAAAGTTGTAGTCCAAATGATATTATACAGAGAGAGCTAAATATGTCTGAAGAAGATGATTAAATAGAATGATGTAAATCCTAGTAATATGTTTTTTTCCTTGTTTTTTCCCCCTGTGATTGTGATATCAGTTATTATATTGGCTATAATCTCATACTTTTTTTCAGAATGAAAGAGCTTATTCTTTCTGTGGAACGATAGAATATATGGCTCCAGATATCGTCAGAGGAGGGAATACAGGACATGATAAAGTAGGTTTTTGAAGAAAATGAATATAATTTGACTACCGGTATTTATTGATTGGGAGCCAGTTTAGTATAGTAGTTAAGACCAAAAAGCTGTGAGTTCTAGTTTGATTTAGGTCAAATCAGCTGGATGGCATTGGGTCAGTCATGCTCTCTCAGCCTTAAGAAAACCTGAAAGGAGTAGAATTTTGTGATCAAAAAAGAGAACCATTTTTATTTTTGCATATGTACTAGAGGAGAGTGTAATGCAAAGCACATGAGCTTAAAACTTTCCTTAGCTCATTTTCAAATTGTGATATTGTTATATATTGGTGTCTGAATACTCTGAATAAATATTAATATCTTATCTGTTTTAAGAACTAATAGCAATAAATTTCAATTTACATGCAATTTATTTACATGCAAGCTATAGCTCACATTTGGTACATTTTATTTTATAAATTAATTTTTTTATATACTTCATATTTTTAAAAATAAATGTATAGTTTATTATTTCTTAGAGGAGTTGCATTAATAATCTTCATTGATATATAATTATTTTATAGGCTGTTGATTGGTGGAGTTTAGGTGTTCTTATGTATGAATTGTTGACTGGAGCATCACCTTTTACAGTTGATGGGGAGAGAAATTCACAAACTGACATATCCAGGTAAGTTATCAATTCAAATGAAGACATCAGAGGATGTCCTTGTATTTGTGTATCAGGTTAATTTGATTCAATTGTTTTTAAAAGGATAAGATTGTGTTCCCCCAAAATACATATAGGATGTTAAACCCATCTCTTGTCATTACTTGTGTTTATGTATTGTTAGGTTCAACAAAGATAGCATCCCTCAGTTTATAACATAGAAACAGTAAAAATACATAAAAGCTGATAAAAACATAACTATAATGCAGAAAATATAATGATATTCATTCCTTAAGGTCCTCCAGAACAACTCCTGTCTTTAGGGTCTTCTAATTGATAATCTCCAGGTAACTGTTCCATAAGATAGAAGCTGCCACAGAGGAACATTGATTGCATTAGGGGCAAAAATGTCCTCTGTAATATGAAGCAGGCATATTACCTGTGGTTATATCTTGAATAGAGATATCCTTACTTACTGGTAAGTAGTCCACATTATGGTAAACTCTCATGTAGATTATTGTAAAGTGAGTGGAGGTACACTGTACTTCATTGTCATGTTTTAATTTATTATATTTTAATGTTTTGTGTCATTACTTGTAAGTGACCCTGAGGCTTTGATAATGGAGTATCTTGTAAGTCAGACAAATAAATTGCCTAAAGCTACTTTTGATGATGATCTAGAAGGGTCAGTTTACAAAATATGGTTACTAGAGTATCTACTTCAACTGGAAATTAGGCATCATGTTTATATAACATCAGTATTATCTTCACTGATTTCATTGGCTTCATTCATTGGCTAGTGTATTATAGTTTTGGTTTGTTTGAGGGTTGAATTAAAAATACTAGGATTTTAAATGCTTCACAATTTAGGATCAAGCAGTACAGCCGTTTTTGGTGGCTTTCCTCTCTTTGTTCCTAACGTTTCTTGATAGACTTTGCTATTTTTCTCCTAGTACCAGAACAATTTCTTATTTACATGGCCTTTTAATTTCTTTTTCTAAAGTTAGGGTTGCAGTTGTTTTATTTCTGCTAGTTTATCTCTGCTTTTAAGTAACAGTTTTTACCGTTTAATTTTTTTAGAAAAATAAAATGGTATATTTTAACTGCAGTTTGTTGCCTTGTATGTTTTTACAGCTGTTATTGCAGAGCAATGAATACATTTTAGTAAGTTTTAGAATTTGTTTGAATTCCCAAAATAATCAACTATCATTTTACTTCAGGAGAATATTAAAAAGTGAACCTCCATATCCACAAGAAATGACTGCATTAGCTAAAGATTTAATTCAGTGTCTTCTAATGAAAGATCCTAAGAAAAGATTGGGTTGTGGTTCAGGGAGTGCTGATGAAATCAAACAACATTCCTTCTTCAAGGTAAAATCAAATTTGTCTTTGTTATAAACTACTCATTTTTATATTGGCTATTTTTAGATATTATATTTTTTAGATATTTTAGATACTAATCCCTGGAGAGAGATATCAGAGATAATGTACAGTACAGAATACTGTACTTCTGTACAGTATTTAAGTGCCCTCAGAAGCAGAATCATATATTTCAGCACAACCTTTAACCTGAATTTGGCTAATTGTTCTAGAATAAAGTGCTATAAGTTTTTCCTTTCTATATTTTAAAGACATTTTAATTATGGGTAAATCATTTCGCAGTTTGGCATGTTGTAAAAGACAGCACAATTGCCTCTGTCATCCCCTTTACCATTTGGGTTTTAAAGCAGGTGGGGAACACTTAACAAATAGAGGGCCACCATTTTTACTTCCTAAGAACATCTGTTTCAAATTATGCTAATAAATGAAGCTTTGCATTGTTCGACGGGGCACAACCTTGGTAATCTCAAAAGGTGAATTTTTGGGCACTGCCCCATCGCTGTAGGAGCCATATTGAATGCAGGGCAGGGGTGAAATGCTCCCGGTTCGGACCAGTTCGGGCAAGTAGGTAGCAATGGCGGTGGGCAGTTTGGAGAACCGGTAGCAAAGATCCCTGCCCCTGCCCCCGCCCCCATGCCCAGCTGAGCTGCGCGATCATCAGAGCCTTTTTTTTCTTTGAAATGGCTCTGACGAGCCAAGCTCTGATGATTCCAGCTGAGTTGCCTGCTAATCAGGCAACTCAGCTGGGATTGTCAGAGCCATTTCAAAGAAAAAAAGTTTTTTCTTTTAAATGGCTCTGTTGATCCCAGCTGAGTTGCCTGCTGATCAGGCAACTCATCTGGGATTGTCAGAGCCTTTTGAAAGCATTTTTTACATGGTTTTACATGTAAAAAATGGTTTTAAAAGAAAAAAAAATGGCCACACCCACCCAGTCACATTACACCCCCCCACCAGGCCACACCCACAGAACCGGTAGTAACAAATTTTAGATTTCACCACTGATGCAGGGTATGACTCTAATCAATCAATAAATAATGCCTCCTTACTTTTTCAAAAATATATGAATAATTTTCCTCAGTGTCACTGCTATTATTTGTAATTCATTAAGCAGTTTCTTTGGTGATCATGATGAACCATTCAGCAATTTATCTTTGACTATATTTGCCAATAATACAGGTAGTCCTCAACTTATGACCGTGATTGAACCGAACATTTCTGTTGCTAAGTGAGAGAATTGTCAAATGAATTTTGCCCCATGTTCTGACCTTTCTTGCCACAGTTATTAAGTGAATCTCTGCAATTGTTAAGTTAATAACACGGTTGTTACGTGTTATTCACGGTTGTGAATCTGGCTTCTCTGTTTACTTTGCTTGTCAGAAAGTCTCAAAAGGTGATCACATGACCCCAGGACACTGCAACCATCATAAATATGAGTCAGTTGCCAAGCATCCACATTTTTATCACGTGGCCATGGGGATGCTTGCAATGGTTGTAAGTGTGCAAAATGGTCACAAGTCATTTTTTTCAGTCCTGTTGTAACTTCAAACGGTCATCAAATGAACTGTTGTAAGTCAAGGACAACCTGTATATCTTAATTAATTCTGTAATCCTATGCATAGAATAAATCCATTTATATTTGAATAGATATGAATGGGAAGGTAAATCATGATCTATTTTCTCTGAACAATTTATATTGACAGCTGAAACAATTACCTTTTGGTCTGTTCACTCTTTTCTATGTTTAATTTAATATATTGATGCAGAAAATAAATTGGAATGACTTGGCTGCCAAAAAAGTGTCTGCTCCATTTAAACCAATAATTCGTGATGAATTGGATGTTAGTAATTTTGCAGAGGAGTTTACAGAAATGGATCCAACATATTCTCCAGCAACCACTCCAGAGGCTGCAGACAAGCTGTTCCAGGTAACTGGAAAATTCCAACCATATAATATTACTAAAATTTTTGGAGAGGTAATTTACAAATTAAATAAGAGCATCCGTCCATCCATCCATCCATTCATCCATTCATCCTATTATTAAATGATTGAAATGACAGGCAACTGTAGTGTTGGAAGAGGCATATTAAAACTAGTATAAACAAGAACACTAAATAATCACTTCTATGTCAGATACAACTATCCTTTAGAGAAGAGTGTGTCTAACATGCATATGTGTCAATAGCAAAGTGAAGTTACATCAACGTTGCAAACTCTGCACTCTCAGACCTGATGTCTGCATAAATATGCATGTTGTGGGTTGCATCATATGCATGTCTCATCACTTGTGTTCCCATACAGAATTCTATTTCAGTATTAAGAGAAAGGGTTTTTTAGATTCTTTGGATCATATTAAATATAACTGGTATATAATAAATTACAAAGAAATATAAAAGAATGAAATGCCAGCTAACATCATCTGTGATGCATGAGATAAAATTAGTGATTGATTAGTTTGATTGAAACAACTAGTGAGTGATTAAATACAAAGAAAAAAATTGAGAAAGAAATTTAATATTACATTTTGATTTTCCAAACATTTCCCTTATAGGAAATATTATTTCAGAAATTGAGAATCCATTATTGATAAATGATTTAAATCTGTAGGATTATAAGCTTTAAAATAAAATAAGAAAAATGGCTTGTGCAGATGCAAATCTTTACAAGTTTAAAATAGTAACAGAGATTGAGAAAACTTGCTTATGGCCTGATTAATGCACTAGGGAGCTTCCATGGCCTCTCAGGGGAAGGACAATTATTTTGCTTTCTCTGTGGTTGGTGTTGTTTTGCCTGCAGAGAGGATGGACTGCAGAATATAAAATGAAATTGCAATAAGACAATTTGGAAAGACAATTTGCAATAAGACAATGTGGAAAGAAGAACTGGTAGCAGATTGAACATAGGAATGTTTGAAGGATAAAACAGAAATGTAGAAACAGGCTGGGGAAAATATAAATTATCATCTGTCAGTGGCATATCAGGGTTTGGGGAAAGGTAATACAAATTGTTTAGAGATAGAAAGTAAAAGATAATAGCAAGATAAAAGAAATATCCAGAAGTGCTAGTTGGACTTGAAAAGCATATTGCTTAAAAGTGGCAGACTTGAAAAGCATATTGTTTCTAAGGGATAGAATAGCTGTAGAAACACCAACCAGCTCTTTTTTAAATGATTTTTTGTAGTTATATATTTGATAGTTCTAACAATCTAATTGCGGAGTGCACCTGAAAAAAGTTAAAACACTGTATTCACAAAGTTTAAAAAAATGTAAAATATATAAATATATTTATATATTATATGTAAATAAATATAAAATAATCTTGTCATTACTGTATATTGGTATATTTAAACATACTATAAATTTCTTTTTTAATATAATTATTGCAAAACAGGCAAATCAATCTGGTTTATTTAGAATTAATAAACTGAAATGTGTATATCAAGATTAAGTCAATACAGGTAGTCCTTGACTTACATCAGTTCATTTAGTGTCTGTTCAAAGTTACAACAGCATTGAAAAAAATCTATGACCATTTTTCACACTTAATGACCATTGTAGCATCCTATGGTCACATGATCAAAATTCAGACACTTGGCAACTGACTTGTTAAGCCAGATTCACTTAACAACTTACTAACATAACTGCAGTGATTCATTTAACAACTGTGGCAAGAAAGGTCATAAAATGGGACAAAATTCACTTCACTGTCTCTCATCAAAAAAAATTTGGGGTTCAGTTGTGATCATGAGTCAAGGACTACCTGTAATAAAAACTTAGTACAAACCATAGGTTTCCTCTCTGGTTTCTGTCTGTTAAAAGTAGTTGTTGTCCCAGGTTAGTACTATATAACACAAGTGGCAAAACAATAAATCATGAGATGGTGTACCATTGGTCACACTTGGGAATGGGACACTGGACAACTGATTGTAATGTAGGGCCCTTCTGGACAACAGTGAAATCTCAGTACTATGATTATATGATTCCCTCTCCTGTAACAGAATTAGGGGTTTGCGATCACAGCCTAGCCTTGTGACAGGGCTTTTGCAACTTATGAAGAGTCATTTCAAAGTAGTAAACATATTGCTGCTTTGTGCGCTGTACATTCCTACTGAAGAGAATTCTTACTTCACTGGGATCCCAGCTTCTGGTCTCTCCTTTAGCAACATGCTGGTATGGTTAGGAAAGATGTTTTAAATGCAAAATTGTTCATTCACCAGTATTAGTATGATAGTGTCCTCTACATGAGGCATATGAAACCAAGAGACCACCAAGAAGCTATAAGGTGTAAAGAATACATTGCCAGATAATTTCTGGCCAGTCTCTAACTGTATCACTTTGGGGGAAGATGATGGGGCTTTTAACCCAGGGAGCCCTGGAAGAAGCAGTCTTTATGGATCCTTTTTAGTTGTGTTTCAGGCTCAGGTATAATACTGAGATAGGATTGATTGTATTACGGATAACACAAGTGGGCTAGGGATGGCATGACAGTTCTGGATCTTCCTGATCTCTTAGCGGCTTTCAATATAAATGCGGAGGAGAGATTCTATTGCAAGGGGTTCTTGTTGCTCTGGTTTTACAGGTAGTCTTCGACTTACAACCATTCATGTAGTGACCACTTAAAGTTACAACACTGAAAAAAGTGACTTATGACCAGTTTTCCCACTTACCACCATTGCAGGATTCCCATAGTCATGTGATCAAAATTCAAGTGCTTGGCAACTGGCATATATTTATGTGAGTTGCACTGTCCCAGGGTCACATATCTCCAGGACTTCATGTAGCCTGAATAATAAACTTTTGATAATCCTACTTTTCAATGAGATAGTGTATGGGTTTGAAACCAGAAGGCAACATTTTTCTACCATAACACCAACTTGAAGGAATAGACTCTTTTTGCATATTGGATTAGAAGCCACTGTAATTGTCTTCTGGAAAGCATTAAAGACCAAGATATTTCAGAAAGCCTTTGCAATATGAATGCTGTATTGCTGCCACTGTTCTGTTAATTGTCATTAGAAAGATGTGATTTAACTGTTATGAGGTTGTGTAACAAAAAATATGAAAGTATTTTATTGAAATTAAGTTACAATGCTCATTATATTGTACTTGAGTATGTTTAACTGCTGACTGTTTATGGTAGATGATTTAATGTTATCTGTGGATGTTTTACTGTTTGTAGTGTTTTACTGTGGATGTTTTACTGTTTGTATCATGGATGTGGTAGTTGTTGCAAATGGGTAAGAATTGAATACAATTTAATAAGTAAATACATATAAATAAGTGAAAAGTAGGGGTTTCCTACTTTTAAATTGGAATATTTTGAGAGCTTTTATTATATTTGCATATTTTGTATTAATCACCCTGCCCTCACATAGATCCTTCTCAAGCTCTTTTATTATACAAGAAAGCTTTTTGGAGAAAAAATATATATATTGCAAGTAGTGGCAATTTTCTGTCCGTTAACAGGAAGAAAGGAACTTTGTTCATTCATGAACCCACTGAAATTTGTGCATGGGATATTGAACTGTGTTATTGGCTAGGTTGAAGTAATAGCAAGTAAGCCCTAATCAGTTAATAGTTCTCTATGCACAAGTTTTGCCAAAATTTGGGCACTGAAATAAATTGATTGGGCATATTCTCCATACGCCTTCTCCAGCACAGTTTATCCCTTTTGAACTCAATAAATTATGATTTTATTTTTAAATATGACAAGCTCATAGCATTATTATGAAATGACTTCTTCAGATGAAATATATACCATAGATTAGGATTAAGAAAATACACTAGGTTGCAGATAATCTAAAATTGGAAGTGATTGCTTTTTATTTCTTTTCATATTACCAGAGAAGGGAAGTGGAAAGAACAAGACTCTGGAGGTGGCTAGAATTCTTCCTGACATTAATTTGGATGTTGCCAGTTAACACAAAGCCAAACATCTATTTTGAAAAGCATTTCAACTTGCTATCTTTCCTGAAAAATTGGTGCTACCTGCTCTGATCAATCAAGATTGGCTGCCTCCTTTCAAGTCTTGGCCATTTGGAACATACAGTTTACCATTTCCACCCGGATTCATTATTTTGCAAATGCCATTCTTTAAACCAGCAGCTATAAACATATTTAACTATTTAGATCAATTTTACTCCATTTAGTTATACTATACAGGTTTAATCTAGTTGCAGTCATTTGCAAAGTCTGTCTCATCTCATAAAATAAGATTTAGAAATTGATGCTAATAGTATTTAGTTTGTTTACTTCCAAAATAAGTAATTAGTCGCATTTTAACAGGCTGGCTGAAGACATATATAAATAAATTTGGATACATAGACTAATAGTTTAAAATTTTGTGTATCAGGCAAGCTTTTACTACTCTACTGTGATTATAAAAAGTTGTATGATTTCTTTTAACAGAGTGCAGTGTTCAACACAGTGATCATTGTAATTTTTTTCCAAGTATGATTAACCTAATATTGACATTAGGGCTAAAATTAGATAATTTAAAATTTTGCACATAACTGACATTTGGTTTCTTTATCCTTTAGGGATATTCTTTTGTTGCTCCTTCTATCTTATTCAAACACAATGCAGCCATTATGGATCCTGTTTATTTTCTGACAAAACATAACCAACCTGGAGTTACAAATATTGCAAGAAGTGCTATGATGAAGGTAATCATAACCATTAAACATTTAAACATATAAAAAGTCTCCAGTACCTAATATATTTTAATGTGAAATGTAAAACTAAATAATAGTTTTCTTTGTTGCGTATACAAGAATATCTTATAATTTGGGCTACTTTTGCTAATAACCTACTTAGCAACAGAATTTTTTAAAAAAAATAGCAGTAGAATTTTATCCTGCTTGTTAGCTGACATTTGACATGGGTGCATCTAGTTAGCTGATGTAAGGCGTAGAAATAAGCTTTATCCAGGTCTCCCAGGGAAGTTCTTACATGCATGTTTTCATACCACTAAGAATAAACTTAGAAAGCTCTGTAGATTTGCCTGTATATTCTTGAATGAATACAGAATGTATAATGAATACACATTTTATAAACAGTATATATACACAGTAATATAACCAGTGTCATGGGCATACATGGACACAGTAATATACCCGGCTTCTGCTAATACTGCTTGAAGCACTGATGAATAGGCAACTTGTTAATAAACATATTTTCTTTTAGCTCGAACTATCTGGTAATGAAGTTCCTTTTGCACATGCCATTTAAGTGTATACGCTTACTATTGTCTATTTTTTATTTTATTCAGTAACTGTTAATAAATAAAATGAAATATTTCATTTCAGGACTCTCCATTTTATCTCCACTATGAGCTGGATTTAAAAGAAAAACCACTGGGAGAAGGAAGTTTTTCCATCTGTCGAAAATGCTTACACAAGAAAACTAGACGTGAATACGCAGTAAAAATAATCAGTAAGAGGTATAAAAACAACCAATAAATTATTTCTTTTAAAAAAATAAAATAAAATTAATGTAATGTTAATTTCTATGAAACCCTGCAATTTAAATATTCTCTGAACAGTTTAAGCTATACAAGAAAACAGGATGGGACAGTAGCAAAATTAAAATTGAAAAGCTTTGGATGAAAACCTGAAGCAACGGAATCATAATTTTACAGTAAAATCTGGGAAATTAAGAAGCACACTAAAAAAAAAAAAATAGTGGCTAGATAAGCCCTCCTGGGAAAGTGTTCCATTCTCTTTCCTTTTCTTATCTCATTTTGTTAAACTTCCGATCTCCTATTTCTTACTTCCTTTCTAAACTTTGCTTACTCTAAAAGGGAGCAGCATGATGATTACATATGTATATCTGTATCTTTATACAAGCTGCCATTCACCTCCATTCTGAGGTTAGTAGGCATCTGAAGGAGAATCTCAAATTATTTTACTTAGTTAACAAAGTAAATGTTTCTTAATGCTTTAAAAGATTATGCTTAGTTGAAACAACTGTCTTATATAAAAATATTGAAATATTTTAAGTACCTATAACACATACTTCAACCCTGAGTTGATAGGGAATTTGAGTCATCAAGTCAATCCAAATGCTCAATGAGTGAAGAAAACTGACCCATTTAATGATGGAAAGCCTATCATCTTATTTGGTTATTTGTTTCACTATCAAGCCGCTCTTATTCTTAGGTGGCTTTCCCGATTAGGTTACAGGGAGGAATATTCTAGTTAAGTGTTCATTATTCTATGTTGCATTCTAAGATAGTAGAAAATAGGTTTTAGTTTTTTTTGTGACATCCCTTCAGATGTTTCAAGAGTGATGTATTCTGACTCATCAGTCTTCTGTTTTGAGTACTGAACACATCTAGTTCGTGCCTACAGAAAGTCAATGTCTTCTTATTTCTATTTCTATTTTTCTATTTTTGGGATTAAATCAACGGTGAAATGCTACCAGTTCAGGAGAATCTGTAGTAAAAAAAGCTACCAGTTCCTGCGAACCGGTATTTCTTGACGATCAGCTGTGCCGCATGATTTAAAATCACTAGAAAGCAGGAAATGCTTTCTAGCTAATCTAAATCGCATGTCACAGCTGTCCCCCCCACCCGCTGTTCTACTTACCTTCCCAAGCCTCCTTTTTCCACACGAAGTGCACGTTTGGTGTGTACTGTGCACGCATGCAGCATGCATTTGGTATGCATGCGTGCATGCAGGGCACACATTTGGCGTGCACCGGGCATGTGTGGGCAGCGAACCGGTGGCAAACCGGGAAAGATTTCACCACTGGATTAAGTCCTTTTTAAATATTGTCCTTAGAGCTGAAATTAGTACTCAGTGTAGGATCTGCCCAACAAAGAATAGACTAGAACTGCACCCTTTCTGATAAAGATAAGAAACAGAAACAGTTTCTACCCTCAATCATACAATGTGAAGAATACAAAGATACAAGTTCTTAATGTAACAAGGATTTTAGCCTTCTCCTTTGTCACAGCTTGAAAACTGTTGGATGACCATTATATTAAGATGTGGCTTTTAAAAGAACATTGTTTACATCTTAGGAAATATTTTAATAAAAATTTGCAGTCTAATTTATAAAGATGGCATTGTTAAATCACAAATTTGTTATATCATAATATTCACTGACTTAATTTTTCAGGCTAGAAGTCAACACTCAGAGAGAAATTACAGCTTTAAAACTCTGTGAAGGACACCCCAATGTTGTGAAATTGCATGAAATTTATCATGATCAGGTAGTACACTATGCTTTTCTTTCTGTATTTTCTTTCTGTATTTGCTCTGCATAATCTTTAGAAACAAGCGAGAGAGGGTGGTATGATTATTAGAAACATGCTACGGTAAATGAAAATAAAAGGAACACAAATAAGACAGTATATTGAAGCTTTTTAGTGTCAGTTCTTTCTATTACAAGCTATGGAAATGTTTTAACTTTCAAAACTTTATTTTCATCTCTTCAGTTAAATTAATTGTTAATTGTTCTATGTTGTGTTGGGAGGCACTAATAGACTGTGCCAGAACAGCTACTCTGTTAAGAAATGAATATATTTATTATAGTGTAAAGCTACTGTAACCAACACTTTACTTGTTAGAGAGAAGCCAGCTGGTTTCAGTCAGATGAAAGGGTCTCAGCCAGTATAAATTCAATCCCTTTCTCAATTCTGGATAGAAATACTCTAGTATTTAGCAATGTGGTGCTGCCTTTTTCATCCTAACTATTGAAGACCTGTTATATTCACCGTCTAATAATACTATATAAAAAGTGTTTTCAGAGAGGAATAAAACGTTCTAATCCATTTTAAATGATCTTAAAGGGAAACGAAGGAAAAATTAAATATCAGTATTGTGGTAACTTTTAGCCTTTGGCTGTACCCAATGAAATAACTATAGGAGGATCTTCTTTAGTATTATTTAAACTATAGGTTTTACTAATCTCAAAATATTAACCTTTTATCTAGAACAACAAAGTGTGTTGTTTAATCAGGATGTGTCAACTACTTTCCAGGGTTAGTTACCAAATAACCTAAATTATATCAAATTCTCAGTTGTTGGAATTCAGAGTATAGAATCCAGTGGTGTATGATGAGACCTTTACTTGCTCATTGAGATTTTGTTTTTGGAGCTAAGCCTCTAGAATAAATTTTGTGGGTTCTTCTGAAATTTAGGAAGGTGTGATAGAAGAATCATCTGTGTCATTTTGATGGTGGAAGCTGATTTGATTCCTGGAAATAAATTACAACGTATCAGTTGAAAGAATTTTCAAAATTGTATTGTATTTTAATTGAATAGTAAATCTGTCCAACTAATTATTTCTCTTTCTCTACATTTAGAAATACATTTTTCTAAAAATTATCTTTGTTTTTAGCTCCACACGTTTCTAGTAATGGAACTACTGAAAGGGGGAGAATTACTTGAACGCATCCAGAAAAAGAAGTACTTCAGTGAAACTGAAGCTAGTTACATCATACGCAGATTAGTTTCTGCAGTGAGCCATATGCATGATGTGGGAGTAGTGCACAGAGACTTAAAACCCGAGGTACGAATTTAGGAACTTTGTGTGAAGCTTGTGAAGTCTGACCATATTCACCTTTCTTCCCTTCCTTATTAATTCATTAATTCTCCTTTACTTTGTTAATTTATTATAGCTGTATTTTTTAGTAATTGATATAAATAAAAGCATAATAAAATATTTATAAAACCATTAAGATAAGGACAAGTTATCAGTAGTAAGGTAATATTTTCTTGTAAGAGATACATAACCTGTGAGTTATGAGAGGTGTCATTTTAGTCAATTGCCTATTCACCTGTCCTGTAATTCAGGACAGTAGTCTTTGACTTACAACAGTTCATTTAGTGACCATTCAAAGTTACAACGGCACTGAAAAAAGTGACTTATGACCATTTTTCACACTTATGACTGTTGCAGCATCCCCATGGTCATGTCATCAAAATCCAAATGCTTGGCAACTGATTCATATTTATGATGGGTTGCAGTGGGGGTCATGTGATCACCTATTGTGACCTTCTGACAAGCAAAGTCAATGAAAAAGCCACATTCACTTTACAACCATGTCACTAACTTAACAACTGCAGTGATTCACATAACAACTGTGGCAGGAAAGATTGTAAAATGGAGCAAAATTCATTTAACAAATGTCTCACTTAGCAACAGAAATTTTAGTCGTAAGTTGAGGACTGCCTGTATAGCCTTCTGTATATTTATATTAATTTTATTTATTAAATGGAGTGTCCATTATACATGCACTGTTTTCCAGCTTAATGTTAGAACTATAGAACTTATGTTCTAAGTAAATACCACTTCACTGAAATTGTGGGAGGTATGGCTGAAGAGGATAAATCGAAACACACCATTCTGCTAATGGAATATTTCTATACGTAGAAGAAAATTATTTGAAGTCATCCTACAAGAAAAACTGTGCTTAGGCAAGGACTTACTATGGGTGTAGGGAGTAAGGAAGATGACCTTGATGGCAATATATAAGAAGTCTTGTTATTATTATATTTTTAATCTGCCCTTTTCCCCGTTATCTAGCGAAAGAGGTTGAATCATTTTTAAGTTCAGAGAAATGAGATAACATTAGGGAGAAAGGGAAGCAGGTATAGCACAGGCTTGTTATTAAAGCCAGTCTCAATAAAAGTAGTTTTAGCCTTCCTGTGAGTTTTATTTCCTGGTCTGCTCTATAATGCTGAAGGGCTAACAAATTAAATTGAAAGAGAAGATACTGCTTTGAATAAACAGTTGAGTTAATAGATCTCAGTTGTTCTTAAGAAGCCTTAAGAAGTTTAATAATTTTGTCTGATTTTTTCTGTGCTTATTTGCACAGAATTTCTTTTACTCATTAAAACAGCTTTTTTCAGTTTTCCATATGAGCATAAAAAACTGAAGCTGCTTTAAGAGTTGCATTAACTTTTAGTGAGTGTATTTCTTAAAGCTGTATTTGTTCCTGTGAAAATTACTAGCTGAGTAGCTGAGAGGTGTTGCACTCATTTGAGGTCTGAGCCACTTTATTAAATCGTTTTGCAAGCATGCCCAGCCCTACTTTTCACTAGACTGGTAGTCCTCATTTGACAATGGAAATTGGGACTGGGAGCTCCATCACTAAGCAATGTAGTTGGAAAATGCAATGCCACATGACCACAAGATTTACGATGGCATTAGCAGCAGTTTCAGTTGCTGTTGTTAGGTGAATCCCACATGGCCCTGGCATCCTGTGATCTTATCCATTTGTGACTCCTTGCTGGCTTCCTCATTGACTTTGCTTAATGGTCTCTGAATGGTGCCTGTATTGCTTTAGGTTTGTTTTTTTTCATTCTTGGCTTTTAGAGAAAAGATTTCCTGAGTATATAAGATATAACATGGAGTTACGGTACCTTTTGTCATCGGTAAAAAAAAATTATTTCAGCATTACTGGCTATAATGAGACAATTAATTCTACTTCTCTAAATTTTTTTAAGAATTTATTATTCACAGATGAAAGTGATAATTCAGAAATAAAAATCATTGATTTTGGATTTGCCCGATTAAAACCTTCAGACAATCAGCCTCTTAGAACTCCATGTTTTACCCTTCATTATGCTGCTCCAGAGCTCTTAAATCATAATGGTTATGATGAATCCTGTGATCTCTGGAGTCTGGGAGTTATTTTGGTAAGCATTTTTGGTATTTTTAAAGAGGTATCCAAGCATGAGTGATAACAATAATAATGGAAAAACTTAATAGTATTTGATCTATTTGTATATACATTAGTATATACATTTGATGATGTGTATACATGTTCAGCATTAATGATGAGCAGAATATGAAGCATTTCATTAGATCTAGCAGAAAAGGCTAACAAAAGAATATTCCAATTCAATTGGCTAAAATCCACAGCCTTTATAGAAACAAAAACTGTATCTAACAAAATTATAATTGAAAACAAGGTCAAGTATTATAAAAGTTAACCACCTATCACATTCAGAAACATTTAGAGTAACTGCCTAGTAAGTAAAATATCTGAAAATAATAGAATGAAATATATTTATCATCATAATAAATTTACTTAGGGTTTTTTGCCTTGGTTGCTAGGGAAAATGGCAGAAATGGCAGACGTATTTAGATTATAGTAAATCCTTTAATTCAGTCAAATTTGTAATTGGTGACATAATCTTATTTACAATTAAATTTGTTTCAGTATACTATCTTTGATTGGGTACAGATCTTTTGGCAATAATTGAGAAGAAGCATATTTTGTTTGGATAGTCCGTTGTTAAAATTATAATAGCAGAGGTGAACAACCAATGGCATTTTATTTAACCACTTTTTATAAAAGATGAAAGTTTAATAAGATTGTACCTTTTCTTATGAAAAAAATGTGACTGGAGCAATTATACTTTAACTTCTGAAAATGATACTTCATTTATACTGCAGATAATCCTTGCTTAATGGTCAATTGTGGCCGATTGTGATGCTTAAAGTTAAAACAGACAACCCCCCACCATAGGAAAAAAAAATTCCTATGATCCAGTTTTGAAATTCTGACAACTGTACCCCCTTTGTAGTAACGTGATCACATTTTGGTCGCTTGGTAACTAGCTCTCATTTATGGCTGTTTGCAGCATCCTGTGGCCATGTAACCATGATTTTCTAGTTTCCAGTGATTACTTCCAGTTTCCAGCAAAAAAATGGCTGTTGGCTATAACTGATATGTTTAACGCTTGCCACATTCGCTTAATCACTGCAGCCTTCATTTAATAACTGCACTGTTCATTTACCAACCACAGGAAAATAGGTTGTAAAATTAGAGTTGTTACGTTGCAACTCTCTTATTTAATTTTTTTTTATTTATATCATATTAAAAAAGAAATTGGACATGGTGCGACCATCCTGGCGTTATCTCCGCCACACAAGTATCTTTTATGCTCAACATACCTTGCTAATTATATACACATGTTTGATCCCTTAAATACCCTTATATTTACATATATTACATCATCTTTTGGTCTACACATCTTAGTTTTTTTCCTGTTCCGACTTCCATTTCTCAAATCCAATCATAGGTAAAATCTATTCCAAATCTCATATTATTCTGTCTCTCCCTTGTTTTTTCGCCTTTTTTACGTTGCGACTCTCTTAATGACTGACACAACTTACTATCATAATTCCAGGTTTAATTACAGTCAAAGTAAAGGGCTACCTCTATGTAAAAATAAACTTAAAAATTATTAGATCTATAATTTATTGTTAATGCTATTTATAGTATATCTACACAAATATGATAAATAAGAATTGCATTTATCTGTAATTAATGATTTAAAACATTTCATTTCCCCCCCTGAAAAGTATACAATGCTTTCAGGACAAATACCCTTTCAGTCTCAAGATACCAGTATAATATGTACAAATGTTTTGGAAACGATGAAGAAAATTAAAAGAGGGGAATTTTCATTTGAAGGAGATGCTTGGAAAAATGTTTCTCAGGAAGCCAAAGATTTGATACAAGGTATATGGATTACTGACTTATCTAGTAATTCTTTGGAGTATTAGATAGACATACAGACATTATTTTCTTCATTGACTAATAAAAATACATTCACTAAAATGACTAAAGCAAAATTAACTCCTAATATCAATGACTTCCTTCTAAGTGAATTTACACGTAGTGTAGCAAAATTTTGCTACTTTTAGAGATATAGATTATCCTGGTTATCTAACAAATAATGCAAATAAAAATTATTGGAAGGGCCCCAGAAATATTGTATAAATAATAAAAGGGTAATCAGCTGGTGGTAAATGTCCGCATAGACCCAGCAGTGCAAAAGAAGATGGAGGTATTAGTAATTTAATTCTTGGAAATTACTAAAATATTTGCTGAGGATGCTAGCACAATCTGTATAAATGAATAACTTAAAACTATGTACTGTATTAGATTTCTGTTTCTTTAACATAGCTTCATACCTTATTCTTGCAAGTTTTTACTTTTATAGAATCTAATTTAGATCTTCCAGCTTTTAAATTTGTATGTTTAAAAAAGTTTCAAATGAACATAGACATTTCTAAATTAAAATTAACAAGGTGATTTAACCCATTTAATATTCTATTTTGTGACCTTTCTGTAAATAAAGTTTCATTGTAATCAATTTACATACCTGTTTGCCTGAAAATAAAACCCAGACTTATTTTCTTTTGTGCCCCAAAATAAGCACTAGGACTTATTTTTGAGGAAACACAATTTCAGGGTGATCAGCCTGGCTAGGCGCCCTGCCCTCCAAAACACACACGAGCCAGCAAGCACACAGGGACCAATGGTCCCTTGGTTGGTGCACTCTCGGGTTACGCAGAGTGGAAGGCACAGATCAGAAGGAAGGCGATCACGATGCGCTGCATGGGCTACAGGCAAGCTGAGAAACACGAAGATGGCATTTCTTGTGGCTAGCTGGCTTTCACATGGGCCATGCAGCACGTCCAGATCATCTGCTTCTTCCCCGTGCCTCTGTCTGCTGTTGGTATCGCTGCGTGAAGACAAGCCTCCTGCAGCTGCCCACTGCTTCGGCCCACATTCAGTTTTCCTGCAGCGCATCACCTGCCTCCCCGCTGCCTCTGCTTTCGCTTGCTGCTTGCACAGATATTCAACTCACCTATGCTGCATGGGCTGCGGCTGCTGCCAGACACTGTTTGCCTGTGCACACTGGCCGCCTCCTATGCTGGTCACGCCCGCCCCCTTCACTAGGGTTTATTTTGGGGTAGGGCTTACATTAGGTGCATGTAAAAAAACAGGCTGGAACTTATTTTCGGGGTAGGTCATGTTTTCAGGCAAACACGGTAATAGGAATATCAAAGTATATACATTTAAAATAAAGATTAATAAATTCAGCCATTAAAAAAACCCAATTGCCAGTATTTAAGTTATAAATGTTTAGAAATGAATGTTAAATAAGTATCATTCAATAGATAATGTGTGTTACTTTAAAATATCTCATGCATTCATACTAGGACTTCTTACAGTGGATCCAAATAAGAGGATTAAAATGACCAGTTTGAGACACAATGATTGGCTTCAGGATGGTTGCCAACTGTCATCCAACCCATTAATGACTCCAGACAATTTAGGATCTTCAGGAACTTCAATACATGTCAAAGCAACTTTTAATGTAAGCTCACATTCTTCTCTAAATTAAACTATATTTCTTATGTCAGCCTATCATTTACTTTTAAGGCAAGATGCAGTTTGGATACATATACATTAAGAAGGTAAATATTTTTATTTAAGCTTTATTTTGATTCCTTTTAGCATATTTTTTCTCCATCTTTATGAAATGAAATATTCTTACTATTTTCTGTTGAACAAAAGAAATAGTTTGTGGGAAAGGAAAAATGAACAGGTGCTATTTACAATTCCCATTGAGGATGGAAATCTGCATATGTCAGCTTTCTTATACTAATAACTTTCAATTGTATTAATTATACTAAAATTATATATTCTGGATTCTGCCAGAAGATCATTGAAGATGATTCAGTTTCACTTGAGTCAGGCTGTCTATTGAGGAAATTAGTTGATGTCTTATGTGCTCTCAGTCAGTGGTGGGTTGCCCCCGGTTCTCACCAGTTCTATTGAACTGGTAGTAAAACCGGTGAGAGGCTCCCCCCACTGACCCTGACATCATCAAAATGCTTCTGAGCATGCATTGCCCCATTGCGAACAGGTAGTAAACGTAAGTAGAACCCACTCCTGCTCTCAGTGATGGTATTGACTTTGAGCAATTATATAGATAGATTTTCTCTTGTGAGGTCTGTTCCCAATCTGATCCTTCAGATTTCAAACAATGCACCCTTTGCCCCTATAATTTTACAGCCACCTTGGGACTAGTCACGCTCTTCTTCTTCTTACTTTGAAGTTATTTCCCAACATTATTGACTTTTCCAGACAGTTAGGTCTTCCCAGAAGATAATTTGAGCTTGGCTATTTCTGCAAGTGAGAAAACAGTAAGAAGTTTATCCTAACTAATAGCAGAACAAAGCTGAACATAAGAAGATGCATTTTTAAGAATACACAGCTAGGAAAAAAACCTGTAGGACATAGTATATCTTACCTTAAATCAGAGGTGTCAGACTCAAGGCCTGGGGGCTGGCTCCGACCCGTGAGGTACTTAGATCTGGTCTGCAGGGCTGCCCTGGAAACAGCAAAGGACTGGCCCACAGGTGGTCCTCCCGCGCTCCATTTTTGCTGGTAGAGGGTTTCAGGAGGCTGTTGCAGCCGAAAACGGAGCTCAGGAGCCCATTTTTGTTGGCAGAGCATTCAGGCCACCCTGACATGAGTAACATCGAGCTGGCCACACCCACTGTGCCCCCCCCCAGGTCTCAAACAACCCTGATGTGGCCCTCAAATGAAATCAAGTTTGACACCCCTGTCTTAAATCAAACACCCTTTCATGTTTTGCTCCCATCCTTTCCCAGCCTCCTCCTCTTCCCACTCCTCCTGCTTCGCTTCTGCTCCTTCTTCGCCTTTGAATCAGTCTGAACTCCTGCTAACTGCCTGGATGAATCAATGTTGTTTTCTTGGCAACATTTTGGAAGTTGTTTGTAATTGCCTTCTTTCTAGGCCTAAGAGTGACTAGCTCAAAATCACTCACTTGAATTCATCCCTGGAATAAGGCTAGAACCTATGGTTCCCCACTGGTTTTCTGTTCAATCCTATATACATACCCTTTTTTAAAAAAGTCTCTTTTTAGAGTTTACTCTTTGACATTCTCTGTTTAGGATTCATATTTAGCTAAATTATAGATCAAAATTTCAAATGTCTCTGGAATGGCAAGGTGTGTTTTGCAGTTGATAACAGGCAAAGACTATGATCAAATCTATCATTGGTATGCAGCACTCATGATAGGCCAGACCACACTTGTGGGGAAGCAAGAAGACAGCTGACAACCACAGCAGTAGGAAGAGCCAGTGATTGGATTGGCTTCTCAGAACTCCTTTCCAAATCAAGGCGAGAACTAGGATCTCCCACAAGTTTGCTCCATACAGAGTCTTATCAGGAGGAGAAATAATTAAATAACAATTGCCAACCAGGTTGAGATCTCTAGCAGCTAGAAGAAAATCACCCAGCCTAAGTCACAATTCGGTTCCTTCAAAACAGATGCTAGGTTTGCCTATTTTAAGAAGTTGCTTACTATTGATTTGCTGGATGTTAATAGCCTTCTGAAGGGCTACTTGCATCACAACAAGTTTCTTTCTACAGGATGAAATAAATTTAAGAATGTTTAAGGATTGAACAGAAAACAATTAATTTTGGAATAACAGCAGAAGAGGGATTAGAATGCTGATATTGGAAAGTTAAAAACTAACTTAAAGGGCTAGATGGACTTGAAAGAATACTTTTTGTGGGTGTTTATAAAACAATATATGAAGATTTTGAAATTAACTGTAAGAAATCCTCCAGTGGGAAGTTGTGCTGATTGGGGAAAAAAAGACATATAAGAGGAGGCTGAAGGTTGATCAGATGGAACCAGAGAGAACTAAGAATAAGATATAGATATAGAAAGATATCTGGAGAAGGAGAATATTTACATAATCACTGAAGAGCAGAGGGATATTTTAAATCAACTGATAACCTCCGAGGAAATTTTATTTGCAATTAAGCAGTT
>JANHZT010008357.1:154112-169270 GCA_032468215.1 Stegonotus admiraltiensis | reverse complement strand
CTTGGCTGTCTTAGGAATTCTGGGAGTTGAAGTCCACAGGGTGTGAAAGAGCCAAGTTTGCCTACCACTGGTATATACCGGTAGATCTTGGTAACCATTTGTATTCTTATCCTCTATGAGTTAGTCCTAATTTCTTTTCAGTCCTGTCTAATCGATTGTCATCTTTATATCTTGAATGAATAATTTTTATCTTGTAAACATGTTGAATGAAGACTTAGTTGTTGTTTTCTGTCTCAAATCTCCCATTATAATGTGTTCCATAATAGAGTCTATAGTGTCTACTGTAGTGAAAAATGTTATGATCTTAACTTCTTTTGAGTTTAATAGTAAATGATATATCTACGATATGCTTTTTGCATGCCTTGTAATGTCTTACAGGTGTGACTATTTATTTACTACAGCACTGCTACTGGTAGTAGAAACTTTATTGATTTAGTCATTTGACCATATCAAGAGTATAAAACCATTGCAAGCTAATGCAAACACAACAATAGAACATTTACTTACAGTATTCACATACTGCAGATTCCATAAGGACTCCTTGATTTATCAGTGTCGTTTAACTCACGTAAAGCTGGCTCTGTGGCAGTTCTGCCTTACTAACGCTTTGTTGTTTTCCTCATCTTCTCAGTTCTGCTGTCCCGGTAATATTGCTAGAAGAAAGGTTTTTTTCAATCAACATCGGTGTGTCAGTGCAACCTGCAAAAGGGAATCAGTTTGTGCACCAAATGGTAAGAGGTTTTGGTTTTTTTTCTGTTCTGCTCCAGAACCTACAGTATATATGAAATGTCTGTTCTCCATGGATAATTGACCTAAATCCTACTGAGAGGACTTAGAACATTGAGATACTTCGGCTATGTCAATAACTGCCATATGTACAGATTATGTTTGACACAAAATGAAATAGGTTTGCTCTTTGTCTTCAAGCAATTAGCCAAATACTGCCTCCTCGGAGGGACAGAGCTTATAGGGATCAGTAAGATGTTTATCAATGTTCACCTTTGACAAAGAAAGCACTTGAGATACCTCAAACCATGGTACACAAATTCTATTTATGATCCCCTCCAGCTGCAAAACCTAGTTTTGATAGAGGCCTTATTCTGGGACAATTCTGAAAATTGTCTCTGAGGGCATCAGAAACAAACAAATCTCTGCTGTACCAAAACAGATTAATCTCCTAAGTATATTTATTAAGATCCAGGTAATCTATTAATTATCTAATTAATAGGTTATTTCATTACTTGTCAAAATATTAATAAGGTTTATTAAGGTTAAGATCAAAGCATGACATGTGCTATTGGCTCTCATAAAATGGGAACAGTGTGGGGTTTTCCAAAGTTCCTTCTCCATAATTCTTGTAGACCCCAAGAACCTGCTCTTGAGGGGCTAGAGATTTGGAACAGCAGAGGTGTGAAGCAAGGTAGAAAAATCCACAGAATTTTGGGTGGGAGGTAACTTCATGAGCCCAAACACTTCCTGATTTAAGCTGTTGGGTGCCCAATTAAGTCATGAAAAGTTTTGCTGGAAAAGAATGATCTAGTGCAGTGTTTCCCAACCTCAGCCACTTTAAGATGTGTGGACTTCAACTCCCAGAATGCCCCAGCCATCCAAGCTTAAAGTGGCTGGGGTTGAGAAACACTGATCTAGCGGATACACCTTGAGTAGATACCAGCACTGCCTGTGCTATTGCTTAGAGATTCCTTCCCATTTCGCCCAGTTTCAACACTGGTTTGTGGTGTAGTGTTAGATCATAAGGAGTTTAGCATTAATCAATGGATGCTTTTTGACCAGAATTTACAAACTACAGTAGCTCCATAGCCTGGCCTTAAAGCTAGGGTGAGAGTTTAATCAAACAACTCTAATTGGGAGCTCTAAATCTCCAAAACATTCTTGATCTTGATGTTTCTGTGTTAAAAGTTAAATTGTGTCTTAAATCGTTTATTGGGCCATGGCGTTAGATAGTTTTGCTGGAAGCAATGTTTGCTTTGTTTAATTAAAATGTGCTTTAATTAAGAACTACTTAAAATTGGTAGTACTGGTACATGCGCGCTTAATGAGATTAAAGTAATAGCTTTTCCACCAGTGCTATATGATAAAACGTGATACTAGAACTAATGTTTCAGAATTGTTTATACTTGCAGAACTGTGCAGTGCCTTGATGCCTTGCTGTCATGTCCAGATTTTGTATTTTCAGCAGCCTAACATTTTTCATACCAGCAAATTTGCAGGACTCTAAGAAGATATTATACTAGAACTGAATTGTTTAAAACTATTATTTATCTTTCAGATCTGTAATGCTACCCAATTACATCAGGGACCAAATATTTCCCAGGACTAAGTAAAACTTTCGTAACAAAATGTGCTATGTATTACTGGGTAAGGATTTTTTTTCTTATTATGTATTAAATTCATGATTAAATTCTTCTTTTATTAAAAGTTTCAACCCATGTTTGAAGCTAAGCAATGTTATATTTTATGTAATTTTTACATTTATAAATACATATTTGGGGAAAGCTGCTGCAGTGACCAGAAGGTAAAATCAAAAATGAGACCATCAGAGAGAGAAAAATGGCAATAAAACCAGTCGTAAACTACATACAAAAACAGCAATTAGAATGGTTTGCTCACCTGGATGGGATGTCGTGGGATTTCATACCATAAGAGGCATATATAAAAAGAGGAGAAGGTCCAATAACGCAAGGCAGACCGAGAAGAAGAAGGAGAGACAACATCAAAGACACACTGCAACAGCGTCAAATAACAATGGTTGAGGCCACCAGAAGAGCAAGAACCAAAACATTGTATCTCCCTCGATACCCAAAACGGAAAAAGAGAAAGTAAAGAACATAAATACATGTATTCACATATAAAAGTATATTTAGAAACATACCAGTAAGAAGATATCAGAAAGTGTTTACAATGGAATTTCAATTACAGTGTTAATATGTTTTACTGTGAATGAATTCACATAACACACAAAGCCAAAACCAAATAATTATTATGGCTTAGTATTGTGTACTCTCCTTAAACTGAACATATATTTTCTAGTGAACGTATTTCAGTAAAATATAATATCACTGTGGAAAAGAAGGAACCGGGGCAAAATATTGAAATCAAGCATGATAAGTAAAGGTAAAGCAATATGTTATTCAGTTGAATACCTTCCTTCAACCACACTGACATTTATTTTCCACGTCCCTAAGGAATATATTTTATCCCATCTGCAGCTATGTTTTCTGAGAATTTGGGGGAATTTAACTGAGCTTGTCTACTTTGATACCAATAAAAAGACATAAGCCTTAAAGTTCACAATTGCTTTGCCAACCCCCCCCTCCCCCCACACACACAAATTGTTTTGTGGAACCAGACATTTTGCATTATGTTTACTTGTATAAAACCAGTATGCTGTCCAACTCTCAACAATTTTGGGCAGCTCACAACAAAACTTAGTACAAAAATCTATTAGTATGCATTGTTTGGGAAATGTATCAAAAACCTGACTAAAACAAATTTAAGTAATGGGTTTAAAATATGTTTATTATACAAGGTCCTTTTTGTATTTAAATGTCACCTAATAGATATAATGATTAAAAATGTAATACATAGTAATTGAAAGATATTCCAAACCGTTTAACTGCTTTTCCCGCCCTTCTTACCTAGGATATTTAAAACACTTCAAGATCTTATTTCTACAAAAATGCTGGTGGATGTCAACATGGCTTAGATGAAGTGCTTCCCACTGAAAAAATATTTTGGTGTGCTGCCGTGAGACTCGCTAACTCCATTTGTGGTAGTGGCAAAGTAGCACAACTGTATCAAGATGACCGACCCTATGATGGATTTTTTTGATGATGCCAATCTTTTTAGCGATACCTTGGAAGGCTTATCGGACGATGCCTTTGTACAAACGGGGCCCGTTTCTCTGGTTGATGAGTTGAACTTGGGCGCAGAGTTTGAGCCGTTGCAGATCGATTCTTTAAACCACGTGCAGGAGACACCAACTCCGCAAAAGATGAACGATTACGAACCTCTCAACCAGTACGACTCTCTGAAACTTCAAGTCAGTCAGTCCTTCAGTAGCCCGGTCGAAAGCGTTTTATCCCCACATTCCGACTTCAGTTGCTCTCCTGTCCATCCGCAAACTCAAACGAATGGGTTGTTTCCTGACGATGTAGCAGACGGGAGCCCGATGTGGGGCCACCAAACCTCGAGCAGTGTTTCTAACCAGAACGGATCTCCGTTCCATCAAGGACCCACGCCGTCTATGCAGCAAAACAAAAGCTTTGTAGCACACCACAGTTTTGCCTTATTTCAGGCCAGCGAACAGCATCATCCGTGTGCCTCGTTGCAGTTGCCGCCAAGCGTGAATGCAGGAGAAAACCCTCGGAATCAGCCTGATGGTTTCATGGAGGTGAATGCGTCTGTTTCCCATAGAACTAACGTTCCCCATCCCTCCCAAGCTGTTGACGTATCCAAATCACAACAGTCTATCTCTATGCCATCTTTTTCCCAGAGTAGGAATAACTCGCCCCA
Organism: Stegonotus admiraltiensis; assembly: GCA_032468215.1. Classification (NCBI taxonomy): domain Eukaryota; kingdom Metazoa; phylum Chordata; class Lepidosauria; order Squamata; family Colubridae; genus Stegonotus; species Stegonotus admiraltiensis. The sequence goes on along the minus strand of JANHZT010008357.1, from coordinate 164,737 downwards.
CTTTTGTGGCAATCAAGAAGGAAGCTACGACGGGCCTTCTCCTGCCATCACGTCGTGCTCTATTAATACCCAGTTTTCTCCTCCTTTTCCCTACAATAGCAACCAGATCTCTCCTTCCAGTCTTCTTCAATCTTCCGCAACTCTTTCTGTCAGCCAGCAAGCTCATCCTCTGCCTGACTTTTCGGGAAGCGATGCCTTCGCAACTCGAAGAGGGACCAAACAAGAAGATTCAGACAGCCTCCTCAATTCAAGTACATCACTGACTTCAAATAATTTCCACGTGTTGCATTCAGCACAACCTCAGGGCACCTTCAGTAGTTCAAAGCTTTCCGCGGTGAACATGAATTTTTCTACCCCTCCTGGATCGGGTCCTCAGCTAAGCCACTTCAGTGACCCCATAGAGGGCAATGGTTTTTCATCTTTGGATGAGAATTTGCTCCGTCAGGTGGAGTCTCAAAGTGCATCGTTTACAGAACTCGACCCAGAAGCCCTTCTCCAGGAAGATCTCCTTCCCCAGTTTGATGAAACTGCTTTTGTTCAGGAGGCCCCAAGTAATGATTTAGAGCATCACCTGGAACAGCGCCTTGTCCCACAAACCAACCTTCTTCAGACTCAGTCTCAAAACTGCAACCATCCTTGGTATCCTCCTGGTTCTCATCTACATCAGCCAGAGCAGAAGAACGTCAGTGCTCAAGCCCAGGTAAGTAACAGCACTGTTGCAGAGTGTCTATGGAGATTCTCAGTCATCCAGGTCATGGTTGTCCCAAAGGTGCTTTTTCCAAAGGCAACTGGACTTCCTTTATTGGTCTTGAAGACGTTTCACTTCTCATCCAAGAAGCCTTTTCAGTTCGGATTGAAAGATCCTAGGATCACTGAAGTGGCTGAGCTGACAGTCAGAACTGAAGAAGCATCTTGGATAAGGAGTGAAACATCTTCAAGGACAACAAAGAAAGTCTAGTTGCCTTTGGAAAAAGCACCTTTGAGACGGTTGTAGGGCAGTATTGTGCCATGACTTAAAGTTTATTCTTCACTGTGCTATCTGCCAACGCTAACTGGCAAGATCAGAACTAATTAGTAACTGTCGTGAAAGATATTTATGCCTGTGTAAATCTAGAGATTTGTTAAACAAGGTTTTAATTATCTGTGGTGGAATAAATACCAAACAGCATAAGAAATTTAAATGAATGTCCATTTCAGAAACTGCAGTTTTCTGCCATATTTTGCAAAAGACATCTAACACACATTTTAAATTTTGATCTATGTGACTTGACAGATTGTAATTACTATTTGTACTGTCAGTTGTGCCAACTGTTGAGCTTTGTGATGTAAACTGGAAGAAATAAAACAACAAATTGATATTATAATCAAATACATTAAAAGTTTTTAGATGCCTCCCAAGCAAATCTCTTTTAAAAATATTTTTGTTCAGGTATATGCTTTTATTAAAATCTTGTGCATACAGCTTTTTAACCATAATATCAGCTAACACATAAACAGGTTGGATGTTGGATCCATAAACATATGGATGAATTGACTGAAATGCTGCCTTTCCAGAATTCCAGTTTACCTTGGAATTTTTAGCCTACTTTAAGTTGTTTTTCAGTCAGTTACTAGTACAATTTAATTAATTATTTAAATAAATAAATACTCCCTTTAGTATCAATAGTTTATTTTTAGACAGAATATAATTCTGGGTAGCATTGTACTATGCAGATGGAATATTGTATACACATTTTTACTTTGAAATATGCCACAGGGTGTCTTGAGGACATGACTCTGAAGTCTTGTCCTAGACTAGTGGCAATGCTTTGTCACTAAAAATCAGGGGTATGGTTCTTTTAGAAGTCTTAAATTATATAGCTTCTCTCTTCCTTGGATGGTCACTACAATTACAAGTTTTCTAATTATTTAATAACTGTTGAGCGGGCATTAGCATCTGTATTGATTTCTTCTGAATATCAGCTACGCAAAGCTAATGATTTAGTTAGTGTTATTGTCTTAATGCATGCACTTTTTAAAGACTTTAATAAAATATTAAGCAAACAATTCCTCTAGATAAAATCATATATGAATTTAGTAGAAATACTTAAATAATTTTTTAATGCAAAAGAAGGATGCATAAGATGGCCTATAAATCACTAAGGATATATAGGATCCAGACTAGGGTCAAACTTAGAGTAGGACTATTGAAATCAATGGGACTTAGGTTAAGTTGTATAATGTGTGTTATTTTTTTAGTACCAGCTTGCTATTGTGAAGACATATAGAGAAAGATCTAAGCAATCTAGGGGAGAAAAAAATAAATGTTCATGATTTGCATAATATTACTTCACTCAAGAGTGAACGGATACCAGTTTCCAAAGTCTCTTGATCTGTACAAGTTAGCCATTGCAGCATAAATGTATTGCAAAAAAAACATTGACATGGATTTTTATGAATATATTACTTTTGGAATCCACAAGGCAGTGGTTCTCTCTGTCGCCAGTTATGCATTAGGAGAAAGTTTCCTTGTCCTGAACTGGCAGCCAGAATTGAAATATGAGCCTAGCTATTACTTGTCCTGCGCTGCAGAAGCTGCTTTGCACTGCCAGGAAACTCGGTAACTGAAAGCAGAGTCATTAACAGTAGTTTTCATGCTCTTGGCGTCCTCTGGTCCTCCTTAAAGCAAAGTATAAACAGGAAGTGGATTCCAGGAAGCAGTGGGAAAAGGGAGCGTAATAAGTTGGAATTCGTGGTTCACGGCAGTATATCTAAAGAGTAATGCTGTGGGATCAAAGTCGGACTAAACACAAGTCAAAGTTGCCTCTGAATTGAGATTTAACATGATTCTGTCAATGAATGATTTTCTGAAACAGAGGTACAGTGATAAAAGCACCTTTTATACAGTGATTATAAAAACATACATAAGATATGTGAACTCCCAGATGTCCCATCCAACATGATAATTGTGAATTCTGTTAGTTGAAGTCCACGTTCCTAAAAAATGCCTAGGAAATGATGAGAACTATCTCTAACAAACCTTGGACTCTTTCTTTCTTGCCTCTTTTTTTCCCCCTATTCTTTCTCTAATGTGAAGTATTACTAATTTTTATTAATCGTAGTTTTGAACTACAACAGAACTTTGAACTGTATTGATTCTTAAATTATGATTATATTGAAACAAGCCAACTGTAGAAACCATAGTATGAAATTGGCAAGTCTGAAACCATCCTTAAAATTGAATATAGTTTCCCATGTATAGAAGGAAGAACTTGTGCTCAATGAGCCTGATATTTATTGTAGTATATTTCCATAATAACATTGTCCATCATGAGCCTCACGAATTCAGTCATTTGTCCCTTACTTAATGAAGTAGTCGTGCTGTCTGTTGATATCTTTGTTTATTAAAGCTCCCGCTAAATGAAATTTGACTGAGGTATATAAAGTCTATATATTGCACTATGTTTTAATCAGCACATGACATTTCGTTTAAAATTAGTTCATGAGAATCAATAGGTCAGGAGAGGTAACCCTCTTGAGACTGGATGCCAATTATGGGTTCAGCTGAAGTAAGCGTCAGATATGAACATCTAATTATTTTTGATTCCCCCTTTTCTCTGAATTTGTCTTGTCTTTTTTACCCCTTGAACCTGTTTTCTACCACAATCCTTGAAACAATGACTTGAAATCAAATACTGTTAAATTTGTGAAACTTTTGCTTGAAAACATACTTAAGAATTCTCTGAATCTGAATGCATTTCATTATTCCCTAGAAGTATTTAATAAAACAATGAATAGAAGCATCCTATTTTACAAAAGAATGAATTTGTTAAGATTGTTGTACTTTTTTAAGTTCAACATCCACGACTGGGAATTTGAAGTTTGGTTTTTTTTTAATGTATTTCTATGTAATTTGGTCGATTCATCAGCCTTATTCTTTGTCACTGCAGCCATTTAAGGGAAATATGTTAACTTCAATAGTTCCACTGGTTTCATAAATAGCGTGTGTAACTCTTTAAATACTGTTTATAGCATTCCTTCTGCACTGGGCTTTGTGATCTTCTCTTTCTGTAGTATGATCTTGCAATTTATTTTCCACTCTTTTCATCTTTGAGATTTCGTATTTAAATGCGGCTTTGCTATCGTAAGTATGATGATGATGGAGAGCTGAAAGAAATATTTCTTCAGAGTAGACAATACCATGCTTTGTGGAAGATTTCCAGGGCTATAAGATTGCCTTCATATTATTACTTTGGGCTAAACAAGAAAAGACTTCGATGTTTATCAGAAATGTTATGTGATCCTTGTCCTTGTCCACAGTATTCCAATGGTGTAAAACCAACTGATTTAGTGTTATCTAAATTGGAATCTCTGGCTTGTGCTCATTCCAGTAAGTTGGAATCTGAACCTGTGGTTTGTTCATTGGTTTTGATTTTTAGGTAGTTAGGAAGTAACTAATTATGCTAACTAAACCTGTCCTGGAGTTTTCTTGGTTTGTTTGTAGAGGAAGGAGATTCATTTATTCACTCTAAGCCAAGATTCTTAAATTCTAGGTTAGAGTTATTTATAAATAAAACCATGGCGCTAGCAGCAAATCACTTTTAGATGCTAATGATGTCTTAATTCAATTCCATATTAGTGAGACATAATCAATATTGATCAACCCAAAAATGATTTTTAAAACCTTTTGCTTTTAATATTTAAATAAATCCATGACTTCAGTCTCTTTTGCCACTATGATAATTATAAATATTTTATTTCCTTCCTTGACAAAAATGTGAGGAGGATTTAAGGAAATATTCTTGACTACCTAATTTGTCCCCAAATATCAAAGAATGAAAAGGACAAGGTGTAAGAAACTGAGTTTAAACACCAGTTCAAAATAATACTGTAATAAACTCTTTCTGAAAGCATCAAGTTAAAATCTGATACTAGAATATTGTGCAATAATAGTTACAAAAATAACTCATCTGGCAAAACAGTGACAGGATTACACTGAAACAGTTACTTATCAGGTTTTAAACACTCCTTATATACGTCACCCATAAAAGTAGATATTATTTCAGCTCTTGCAGAAGGTGGAAGAATGAAGAGTTAATTCTTCTGCCACATGTAGGGAAGAACAGTCCACGGAGGGTTAAATTGCAGAGTCTAATGGAATAATAACTGGTAGCACCATCTGCTGGCCTACTTCCGCAGAAGGAGTCAGTATTTTTAAACGACATCTCTAATATTCACGCTGCCGATGCATTTTGATGCTTTGTGCATTCGTTTCTTTTGGTGTTATTGTGGGAAGCTGGCTCTCTGCTCGAGAGCTATTTTTGAGAGCCTGTCGCCCCGGGATGGCCGAGGGTGTACTTGTCTAGCAGAGGAAGGAGACTTAAATGCCAGTCCAGGGGGAAAAAAAATATGTTGATAAATCACAATGTGTGTTTGCGGAAGGCTGTGTCTGCCTTGGCTCTTGGCTGGCTTAAATAGGCCATTCAGCAATCTTCTTTCAATGCCGTTCCCCTGAACGCAACCTACCTCCTCGGGTGGTGGAAAACCCGAGGGCAACCTTTGTCTCATGCCAAAAATGTCTTCAGTGAAGAGGCCAAGAGGAAGGGTAAGTGAAAGCTTGAATGAGTGGGAGGAGGAGGGGTTCTTTGGGCTAAAAGGCTAATGGGATTGAATAACCTTCCTTATTACTGGCTGCTGCTGCTACGGGAGTCGTGCCTGTATCGCCATCTTGAGCTTGTTGCTGTTTTCTCGAATCTGGGTGATTTTTGTTGTAGCTCGCTGGCCTTGAGATGGCATTTTACTGAGCTATCATAAGCTTTCTCCCTGGTGCCGCAGCGCTGTGGGTTAGGGCTTGGATGAGGCTCTTATAGGGAAAAAAAAATGTATCCAGTGAAGCGAACTGGAATTGTCCTGAAAATGCACTTGGAAATTCCTGACTTTCCCCTTTGCTGTAGTGAGAGGCACATTTATGGGTGAGAACATAACATAATTATTATCTCTTTATCTGTCTCTCTTTCTCTTCCTCTTTTTTTCTCTCTCTCCTCCCCCTCCCCCCCTGTTTGGATAGGAAATTCTTTCCATTCCTTGCATTGTGCTTTTTTAAAAAACTGTCTTCCATGCAGTCTCAGAAAAGCTACTATAATTGTTTACGCTGCAATCAGGCATTTCAATCTGGGTACATTTAGAAACAACGGTCAAACAAAAGGGACTGTTGAACTGCTTCCTGTGAATCAGCTATACATGAAATTTTAAACAAAGGGTATTTTCATAACTTATTGATTGGGATCATCTAAGTGTAAAAGGCATAGCGGTGCAGTGAAAGTCTATTTGACCCAAATGCCTTGTGTCTGAATATAAAACGATGCTTTACGTACAGATTATGTTATGACGTTAACTTGTGTGTTATGTAAGTGTGTTATTTTTTTTCTTGATGCTTCATCGGTACATCATTTGACATCTTTAACTTCACTCAGTGCCTAGAGCAGTGGATGATGTACTAGTGCTCCTTTCCCTGGAGTTCTTTATACTACCGTATCCTGCTTGTTTCAGAGAGGAAAAAGTGCTGTGAAGAAATTTTGTTACTCCATTTAAAAATGCAAGGGAGAAAGGCAATGAAAATAACTAAGAAGCAGTTGTACAAAAAATACATTAAAAATAACCTTTGTATTTTTGCATGCACAGCGATGAAAACATGAGTTGGGCCTGCAAGAGGTAAATTTGTGACTCAGGTGAAATAGAGCAGAAAAGAAGGAAGCAAAAATTAAAATGGAGAATATGGATAAATGCAGTTGCAGCAGGAATGCTACACTGGCCCACCCACAATTGTGACTGAAGACTGGAAACTAGACCCTTGTCTAGAAGGCTGCTGATCTTCTGTTGTGCTCTGAATCTCTGCACGCTCACTAATCCCCCAGACTCTGAAGGTTCCAAGCCCTGCACATTTTATGCAACAGAATTTTCAGATTCCAAAGTCAAAAATTGTAAAACCCAAAATATGTTTGGGCTTCATTGTTTTGATTTAATGATTTTAACTCTGCTACCTTTTATATTTAAGTATGACTACCTTTTGCAATGGAGGAAAAAGACTTAAAAACGTCGTCTGCCTTAAACATGTCAATGCTTGTTTTTGTTTTTACTGCACAAAATAAATCAGGCCTCATACGAAGTCATTTTCTTGCAACTGAAGTTAAGATATCCTTTTTTTTCCTCCCCTAAATGTTGCAGAGAAGTCACGTCAAGAATATGATTTCTACCAATCCCGCTTTTATGATTTTTTTAATCATAATTAAATGATCGTTTACAAATGATTTTTAGCAAATCTGTGATACGATTCAAACGCTTTTTATCAAATCTGCATATAAGTATCGGATGTCGTTCTAGATGTCTAACATCTAGAAACAGCTCTGGCCTCCTGATCCTATGTGGAGGAAAATAAGATGGGAACAAAATATCCTTTCACTGCTGGAAAATCCTACGTTCCTTTAAAAGGCCTTTCTGCTGTAGAGGTTTTTCCTCTTAATGCAGTGAGTGAGAGAGGAAGTTTTAAAAAGAGCCGCCAGAAAAGAGATGAGATATCCCTAACCACCCTTCCCTTCTTGGCTGATTCAGGAATGGAAAGCTTTGGAGGTGTCAAACAATACTATGCTTTTCCTCACCTCCATCCACTGCAAATGGTTTTGTTGAACTGCGCTTCTAAACTTGGAAGTAAGCAAGTCCCTTACAAAACGTTTATTCTGCATAAATGTGACTAAGAATACTTAGAATCACTGGAATCACTCACAGGTAGTCCTTGACTTAACAACAGTTCATTTAGTGGCTGTTCAAAGTTACAGTGCCACTGGAAAAAATTGACTCACAACCATTTTTCACACTTACGACCTTGGTAGCACCCCCATGTTCCTGGGATCAAAATTCAGATGCTTGGCAACTGACTCATACTTACGACTGTTGCTGTGTCCCAAGGTCACACGATCCCCTTTTGGAACCTTTTGACAGGCAGAATCCATCGGGGATGCCAGATTCACTTAACAACCGTGGTACTAACTTAACTGCAGTGATTCACTTAACAACTGTGGCAAGAAAGGTCATAAAATGGAGCAAAACTCGCTTAACAACAGAAGAAATGTTGGGCTCAATTGTTGTCTACCTGTATTTGGGAGCAATTTCTGTTGACCATTACTTTGAGTTCCACGTAGATAGCTTGCCCTGAGATTTTGACTACATCCGTAGTTTATCTAAGATGAGTAACCTATATATATATATTTCCCCTTGCAGCCCCCCTCTGCCAAGAAAGCAGATGGTCCCGGGGTATACGCTAAGCTGCAGAATACCCAGGTGAAATCAATGCTCGAGAAGAAACAGAAGAAAAAAGTGGAATCGGAAAGCAAGCAGGAGAAAGCCAATCGCATCATATCCGAAGCGATAGCCAAAGCAAAAGAGAGAGGGGAAAGAAACATCCCGAGAGTCATGAGTCCAGAAAATTTCCCAAGTGTTTCGGCAGAGGGGAGAGAAGACAAAAAGGGGCGAAAAGCTAAATCCAAACCAAAAGACAAAGAAAGCAGGAAGCCCAAAACTGGCTCTTCCAAAACTAAAGAGAGGGCAAAAATCGGGTAAGTTGGCTGATGTTTTCCTTTATGTCCTACCCGTCTATTTTTGTTTTCAGTAGAACTTTAATTCAGATGGTGATGATGATGATGATGTGGATGATACAACCAAGACAATGTTCAAGATTTGAAAAAGCGATGAAAAATTATATCAGCGGTTTAAAAAGTAAATACATTCTACAAATGTTATGTTGACTAACCCAGTTAGTAGCCCAGTTTTGAACTATTCAGCGCCTGGTAATTGCAGGAGGATATAAATCTAGTAATAAATAAATGTTTTATATGGTGTTGTATGCAATGCATATATATATATCATGCATCCCCCAAGGTCAAATAAATCCCCACAGACTGTGTTGGCCCTACTAATACAATTGACATATTTGCCACTCAAATTTAGTTCGGTACATTCCTCAAGAGAGAGGGAGAGAGAGAGTTTGTCAATTAGTTATTAATTATTAAACTTCCAAAAACCCAGCTTATGTGATTTTTTTTTTTTTGGTATTTTAATGGGTTTATATTGCATATTATTCCTGGAACTAACATAGTATACGTTACATCTGCACACACACACCCAAGCACCATCAATTTTAACCAAAAACAATCAGGTTGCAGTGGTAAATTGAACTGAGAAAGAATGATTGAGGCAAAATCATCCAGTTAGCTCCATGGCTAAAAAGTGGACTTGAACCAATCTTAGTCCATTTTTTTGCAAGGTAGCCCAAGTGACTATGCTTTGGGTAGACACATCCATGGTTGTTCGAGGCCCACAGACATGGATTTGATCTATGTAATCTTAGGTGGATTTCAGAATTATGAGTCATGAAGTTGGCAGGATGAATCATGTGCGATATGGAAGCTTGCCAGCATGGTCTGACTGCGGCAGCTGTAGTTTGATGATTAAGGGACGCTTGTTTTATTAAAAAAGAAAGGGAAGGATAAAAGATGTGCCTTAAAGCATGTTTTCAGGTATGGATTTGTCTGCTGATTGTTTACTTTGTCTGTAAATGGATTTCGTGAACTACTCGAAGGGCATGTCCACGCAGCCTGTTACAAGTAGCACAAAACCCAGTTCCCAGTTGCCTCCATCTCATGCCCGCTGCTGAAGTTGATTCTCTAATGGAGGGGTGGGGAACTATGGCCCTTTTACAATTTGTGAACTTCAACTCCCAGAATTCCTCAGTCAGCACGCTCAGGAAGCAGAAGTTCACAGACCATAAAAGCGCCATAGTTCCCCATTCCCTGCAATAATGGAAGTAGAAGATTATTCCAGGAAAACAGAAGATTATTTCTGCAATCTGTTTAAATTCTATTTAGTGTTTTGTTTTTTGACACTATGGCATTCAAAATCTTTACGGGTCTCACTTGGTTTAAAAACATCACCTTGATTTCCGAATGTGAATGCTAATTATTCATATATTTTAAATTAGCAGTACGTACCCTTATAACCTTACGTATATGTCACATGCATGTTATTTGATTCAACACCAATTATCATATAACGAGAGCATTCTCTATTGCAAATTAAAAGTTGGAGAGATACATGATTCTTGGGCCATATGGTTTGATGATTATATGGATGCTCCCTCCCACAGGAGATGTACATTTGAGACTCTGTTTAAGGAACTCAAATGTGTAGTTCAGGCTTAAGATCTTTTGTATTAAGATTCTGCCCTGAAATCTTTCATGCTTGTCAAGTTAGAAAGTTGAATTGGGTTGTGTCTTTTGTTTCTTTGCTTGCTTGTTTGATTTTAGGTGCTCTGTGTCTAGAAATAATTGAATGTTAAAAGAGGCAAAATTCATAAGCTTGATGAGTTGCTGCTTAACTCTAATATTACCTGGCACTTCATTAACTCAGACATATAAGGTTGTCATTTAAAACATTAAAAGAAAGAAACATTTCTTTCTTTTAATGTAGTGTAGCTGAGATTGAGCCAGTTACATATCATGATTTTTTAAAATTATCTTCCAGTGCAGTGTTTCTCAACCTTGGCTGCTGGACAATGTATGGACTTCAACTTCCAGAATCCTGGAGTTGAAGTCCAC
>JANHZT010008357.1:50037-65370 GCA_032468215.1 Stegonotus admiraltiensis | reverse complement strand
TACCACAGAATTGCCAAGAGTGAGACCCAACTGAATGGACCACATCAATGGACAACAGAATTGCCAAGAGTGAGACCCAGCTGAATGGACCACATCAAAGGACCACAGAATTGCCAAGAGTGAGTCCCAACTGAATGGACCATATCAATGGACTACAGAATTGCCAAGAGTCAGACACAACTGAATGGACCACAAGCAGACACGTCACACAGAAGGCCCCGGGTGACAAAGCTGCAAAGGAGTCCTGATTTTGAGATTCCTACAGTCTTTGCAAGTGGCAACACACTTATGTTTTATATCACATATAATAAATCATTCTTTTTTTTCTTCCTCTTCTTTCATTATTACCTCCCTTGACGCTTCTTTCGGCCATTTGGATTGCTAAACGGTACATCCCCTAAATATGAAACCAACGTCTGTCTGGGGGAAACTACTCTCTGGTGTCACCACCACACCGTTCACCCTACAAAGCACATCTTCTCGGAGTAGCGTGTAACATGATTGCCCTTGAAACTGCTAGCTTTTCAGGGTGTAGTAAAATCACCATCTTTAATACATGAGCGTACATTTACAAGATGTCTTCATTTTTTATTTTTTTTTGAGGTCTTGAAATCTTTGATGAGGCCAAAAATGTTTGTGTTGATTGCACTTCCCACTTAACATTGTATCGCTCACAATAATGCAGTCCACGAGGTGGAAGGCACTCCGTGTTAAAATATTAAAAGACGAGCACACAACGAAATCTCCTGCATTAAGTCGGTTGGTTTCAAAAGAACGCACGATCTCCCCGGTTTCAAAAGGAGGTTAGGCTGAAGAACACTTGAAGGGCGAAATTTGTCTCTCGGAGAAAGAAATGGAACACCTGGGAGGTTCTCACCTGTCAAATTCTTTTCAACTCTCTCTTGACGGTTCCTGTTTTGACTTGAAAGTCAAATTTCTCCCCTCTGGATTCTGAAGACTTCTGGGTCATAAACCTCCATCACTCACCTTGCACGAATACTCGTCAAATTAAACAATGATTATTATTTTTTTAAAAAACAACAACAACCAGAATGGTTTGGGATGGTTTATCTTCAAACCAAACATTCATGCAATGGTTTCAAGTGAGACATCGCACCTGACATTTTTCAGAAGAATATTCTATAATTAAGCCGTCGAAAATCACCCCAGGATTTCCCCGGTAAATAAATATATATTCTTCCCACTGAACAATATCCTTGCTGTCAACCTCCTTCAATATTGGATGAAGCTACATGACTCCCACTGTTTTCAAAAGGCATTTTCTTTTATTATGTATCCTAAGACACCTTAACTAAAAAAACCCGAATCTGAATATTTCAATAAGATTTGTTTTATTATTCAGTAGATTCATGGAAATTTTTACCGGGATGACAGCAAATATTCTACACCGTTCTGTCTCCGCTAATGCAGGTAACACAGCTTCAGCTGGCAATATTACCAGGATTAGCATAGCGTGATGAAATATTTAAAGGAATTTTCTTTTCGTAAAAACCTAATAAATCAAATGACTGCCAAATGTCATTAAAGTGATGGTCTTTTGACTTGAATATGCTTTTCATATTCAAATTTCGAAAAGAGACGAAGGCACGGAAAGGTTACTCAGTTTCAACTAATAACCTCAAGCACCCTGCATTCACATGCATAAAAAATGAAATTGCTTCCATTGTCTAATTTCGCCTCTTTTGGTCTCCCGCTGCATGTATGTATATAAGAAGCATTTTTAAGTGAAATTCAGAGCAATTCCCGGCCGGATGCTTAACCCGCCTGTCAAAAGCCGCTCGGGTTTACAAATGCCATCCAAACGTAAACAAATATATGTAGTAACAGGATGCAACGCCTATTTTTTTAAAAAAGGGAAAAAAAGAAGGACCATTCTGTCTGCCATCTTGATTTTTGTGGGGTGGTGAATGGCAACCAGTCCCTGACGAACCTCATCCATTATAATTACACTCAATCTTGGCATACGTATTTGTTTTTGAGGGAAAAACATTGTTTATTTTACTTATTTATTTGTATTCCACCGTTATATTGTTTTTACAAATAACTCCAGGTGAACAACCTATTCAACACACGTTCCTCTTCCCATTTTCCCCACAACAACAACAACCTTGTGAGGTGGGCTGAGGTGAGAGTGACTGGCCAAGGTCAGCCAGCCGGCTTTCCTGCCTAAGGCAAGACTAGAACTCATGGGCTCCTGGCGATTGGCCTGAAGTTACCTAGCTGGCTTTCACACTAAACTGGGACTAGAACTCACGGGCTTCTGGTGATTGGCCTGAAGTTACCCAGCTGGCTTTCATGCAAATCTAGGACTGGAACTCACTGTCACCTAGTGATTGGCCTGAAGTTACCTAGCTGGCTTTCCTGCCTAAGCCGAGACTAGAAGTCATGGGCTCCTGGTGATTAGCCCAAAGTTACCTAGCTGGCTTTCATGCTAACTGGGACTAGAACTCACGGGCTCCTGGTGATTGGCCTGAAGTTACCCAGCTGGCTTTCATGCAAATCTGGGACTGGAACTCATCATCTCCTGGTTTCTAGCGGTGCCTTAAACAAACTGACACTCTACATATGATTATTACGTTCTGTATTTCATAATTTCCCTATCTGCCACGTTAAAGAACACAACCAAAGAGTAACTTGAAATAGTCTCTGAGCACAAGCACATTTGGCGCCCCAAATCCAGACACTGACCTCTGATCTAAAGAACTCAATTTCTTTCTTTCACTGGCACAATATTACCTTGATTTGAGCTGATTGGGTCAACTCTACTACTAAGACATTACAAAGAGTGGCTTTGTGGCGAGATGGGTGGCAAATAAATTTAATAAAGAATAAAGAGCCTTTGAATAATAAAAAATATCTCATGCACCTACCACTTCCTTTCCTTTTAACGTGCCTATATCTTAACAATACTCCTTTGCTGTGACCCGACACCGATATGCCTATTCTCAAGACAAAGAAAATCATGGAAAGAAGAACATGTGATTTTTTTCCCCCCACCGTGAAATGATGAAATGAAGGGGAAAAAAGAAGATCCTGATCATTCAGGCATTCCACTTTGAAAGAATCAGACAAGGAGCAGAATTTCAACATTCGTAATAGTAACTGACATAATTGTCGATCAAAAAAACCCAAGAAAGTCTGGTTGGTGGACCTGGCAGTACCTGGAGACAGAAGAGGAGAAGGGAAAGAACCGGAGAAGGTAACAAAATACAAAGACCTACAAATAGAAATAGAACGACTGTGGCAAAGGCAAGCGAGAGTAGTACCAATAGTCATAGGCGCCTTGGGTGAAATCCCAAAACAAGCTGAAGCACCACTTGAACCCCATCGGCATTGACAAATTCACCAGCAGTCAATTGCAAGAGGCAGCTTTACTCAGAACAGCTTACATCCTGCGACGACATTTCTAACTCCATCACATCTGCCTATCCCAGGTGCCTGGGAAAGACTTGATACGGGGACAAAAATGCCAAAATTGGCCTGAACATCTGGCTCACTGAACCCCATAATAAACCATCCTTATTATTGGCTTCCCTTCGTCTGTGATCTTAATCTCTCACCTATAGCCTAGGCCCCAGATGCATCAACAAAAGCTTTTCAATTCCCCGATCCTTGAATTTTACTTGCTGTACCGTTAAAAAAGGGGGGTGGGGAAAAAATTCCCACATATGTTCCTCTATAGCAGAGATACGTCCACCTGGATTTTTGAAGCTGTTTTTTTTAAAAAAAAACACACACCCCGCTGGATGTCAACATTGATTATGAACTTTAAAAACCTCGTTTAAAGAAAATGATGATGACAGTTTTCACTAAAATGGTATTAAAGGAAAAAAAGAGAGGAGAGAGAGAGAGAGAGACTATCTATAACGAAGGAGAAAAGATGTAAACACACCTAGGAGGAAAATGAGGCCACCGCAGAATAAATTGGTTTTACTAAGCCTTGCCCCGCGGGCACATTTGAAGATAACTTGAGAGCTGACAGCAAGTAAAATTTTATTGTGATAATTGAAAGCTATATTGTTCTCAAATAATCAAGTGAAGATGTGGAGAGATGAGAACAAGCGTTGTTTAATTTTATTGCGGCGGTGTTTTTAGCTTTTTCCGAATGCCCGTGCAAATTCTCAACTCCCAACGCCCAGCTCGGCAGCCTGTAACAAGCCTTTTAATCAATGTATTATACATCAAATTGATAATGCTAACTTCTGATTATATTCACACGTATGAAATATTCATAAAGAACTGTCCAAAGTTTTACATTTTTCTGATTTCTCCCCCCCCGTTCCCCGACCCCCTTCTTCCATTAATTATCATGCCTAGAAGCTCTCTCTCTCTTTCTTTCTTTCGTTCGTTCTTTTTTTTAAGCAAAAACACCAGTCGTCAGCTTGAATCAACCTGACAAGCTAGCAAGAGCCAATTACATTGGCACTCGCTGGCGCTTTGATGTAGTGGAAACGCAGAGAGATAGGGGGCAAATTGTGTAGCACATTATGTTAATGACATGATTTAATCCAGCCACTAAACTTTATGTAGCCTGCTAGAAAAAAGATGCTAACACTAATTACGCCACTTTGGAAAAGAAAAAGAAGGGGACAAGCATTTCGCTACTGACGAAGTGGAGCTCATAAATGTTGTAAACGAAATGAAATAATCTACGATTAATTATACATAACGGACCAAAAAAAAAAAAGAGATAGTGGGGGGGGGGAGAGGAAGAAAGAGAGCGATTATAAAGCTAAATTCTGGAGGAAAACATGTTAAGGTTCTTTTCATGATCAGCCGATCTAAGAAATAATGCCGACAAACTAATTTGTAACTTGGGGTTTGTTTTTGTTTTTTTAAAGGAAGGCGTAACTGTCAATGGCTCAAACAACGGGATGTGTTATTTGAGATTCACGAGATAATTAGCAGCAGAATCTTCCAATATTTTTAGGGTTTAGTCATGTATTTTTTTCTTTTCAGCGCTCTTGATAACTAGGATTTAAGAGCATCCGTTAGATTGGAACAAATTATTACCGAATTAAGTGGATGCTGAAATCCAAGCTGAGCTTAGCAGAAGCTGACAAAATGTAAAATCTGAAACTTTCCAAAGCTTGGTAGCAATTCCTTGGAAATAAAACCCAGGCATTCTGCTTGCAAAAGGGATGTGGTGGCTCAGTGGCTAAGATGCTGAGTTTTGTCGATCGAAACGTCGGCAGTTCAGTGGTTCGAATCCCGAGTGCCGCGTAACGGGGTGAGCTCCCATGACTTGTCCCAGCTTCTGCCAACCTAGCAGTTCGAAAGCAGGTAAAAAATATGCAAGTAGAAAAATAGGGACCACCTTTGGTGGGAAGGTAACAGCGTTCCATGTACCTTTGGCATTGAGTCATGACGGCCACATGACCACGGAGGCGTCTTCAGACAGCGCTGGCTCTTCGGCTTTGAAACGGAGATGAGAACCGTCCCCTGGAGTCGGGAACAACTAGCATGTATGTGTGAGGGGAACATTTACCTTTACTTATTCTGCTTGCAGGAAGTCTGTATTTCTCCCCAGACAGAGGAAGGCGAAGAGGACAGATAAGTCAGTTTTGTATTCTATTTTGTATCATCGTGAAAAGTTTTTATTGGTGCTCCTCAATCACAATCTATGTTAAAGCAATGGAATATAGTTAAATATTTCAAGATCCTTCCCTTTACGTTAAAGACTCCTTGTTAGTTCTTGCTTTCCCAGGATTTTTTAAGAGATCTGGAAAGCTGGGACCAACTGAGCGTTAAAACAACAAAATTTTTTGACTTCTTTCATTCATTACGTTTGGGTCAGCTTTGTAGCTCATCTTCGGACATAACACATTTTTTTTTCCCATTAAGGAACTGCTCCAAGTGGACACAAATTGTTGGGAAGATGGGAAAGCAAATTATTCCTTTCCTTGGGAAAAAGATTGAAGGCGCTGCTTGGTCCTCAAGCGCGAAATAGCAGAACCAGAAGATTGTCCAACTTCATAACTGCTTGAAATCAGCTTCATGGACCTTCAATCGTAGATGTACTGATGGGGCTTATCCAAGTGTTTTAGTAGTCTTATATTTGCAGAATTTCTTCCTGTCCAGATTGCATTGGGCTTCTTCCCAAGTGCCTTTAAGTGGGCTATACGGCTGGTTTCATGTAATTTTACCACCGGTTTGCCATGCACTGAAAATGCACATGCACGCAGCTTCCCGCGCATGCGCTTTGCTCGCGCACGCAGCTTGCACGCATGCGTGCAGCTTAGAAAACATGGCTAAATAGGACGGCACAGCGCTGGGGCGGGTGCACAGGCCCACCCGCAGGCCGCCACTACCGATTCGCCCGAACCGGCTGAATGCCACCACAGGCTATGTCCTGCATTAGATCTATGTTGCTCGAGCTTGGCTGGCTGGAGAATTCTGGGAGTTGAAATCCACACACCTTAACGAGTTGCCAAGGTTGAGAAAGACTGCATTGGATGTCCTGCATGGATTGATTTCAGCTGAGGGAAAACATGTGCCAGTCTAAATGGTGATTCTTGATATGAAACGATGACGAAACATCCATAAAGCGAGGATGGTTGGGAAAGTTTTAGGAAGATTTTTTTAGTTTCATCGTTTTAGACGCTGACATTGTCTGTAGATGTCTTTATGGAGAAAGTACACCACCTGGGGATCCTGTCTTATGTTTTTAGAGGTCTTAGCCGTAAGTAAATATTTCTTGGCGCTGAGCTAATACCTACAACCCAAACGTTAGCATTCCGGTTTGTAAAAAGCACTGTTGCATCGGAGTTATTAAGACAGAAGCCTTTCCTTGCCTCGTTGTGCAGTTCTCTTAATTCAGCTTCTCGCTCCGTTGAGCCTGAGTTAAGAAGGCTTAAATCTGATTAATTTCAAACGGAGCTCCGGAGCCCGTTTTTCATATTGACACACTAAAATCAATGGGATTTAGAAGTGGTTATCTTGGGCTGGATTATTCTTGCTAATCTGAGGCAAGTCCAGCCTGAGTTAAGGTGATTTTACCTTCCTGTAAGGCAGTCTTTTCTTCCACCAGTTGCTTAAATACCCAGGTATTTTTTTCTCTTCCTAGCCGTATCTTATCCTCCTTGGTTGCAAAAAAGAGAGAAACCGTTAATTTAACACCTCTGTATACACCGGTTTGCCCCGACACTGAAGCAAGTCAAATGCAGGCAGTCTTCGACTTACAACAGTTCATTCAGTGACCACTCAAAATTACAGCAGCACTGAAAACAAAGTGACTTAGGACCATTTCCCACACTTAACGACGGTTGCAGCATTTCCATGGTCATGTGATCCAAATTCAGACGCCGCTTGGTGACCGACTCACGCTGATGATGAGTGTCCTGGGGTCATGTGATTCCCCTTTTGCGACCTTCGGCCAAGCCAAGTCAACGGGGAAGCCACATTCACTCGACAGCCGTGTTACTCATTTAACGACCGGAGCGCTTCAGTTACCCAAAGTGGCAAGAAAAGTCGTAAAGCGAGGCAAAACTCACTTTACAAATTTCTCACTTGGCAACAAAAAGGTTGGGCTCAATTGAGGTGGTTAAGTTGGGGACTACCTGTTTTTTTTATCTTATCATTCAGGCTGCAAAGCACTCTGGGCACTTTGAAAGACTAAGATATTTCAGGCCAGGTTACGGAATGAGTTAACTAACTCGGATCACACAATCCCGAATAACGGAAAGTCTGTATTAATTCTAAACGTGCGTTAATAAAATATATTTGCTAAGCTTTTATTGGGTAAAAGGTTACCCAATACATACAATCCTCCAACCAATAAAGGAATTAGATAATGGCTTAACAGGTTGTGTCTCACAACACACAAAATCAAAGGCTAGGTCCCTGAAACACTCTGAACCACACTGCCCAATCCTTTTAGCGTCTAGACCATGGATATCCAATCTTGGCAAGGTTAAGACTTGTGGATTTCAACTCCCAGAATTCCCCAGCCAGCATGAAGTCCATAAAGTCTTAAAGATGCCAAGGTTGGACACTCTTAATCTACTCTAGACTGATGGTTTATGTGACCCCGGATCCAAATCTCCAAACATCAACCTCAAAAATCCTCAACAACGAAACTGCGGTTTCAAAGATGGATTCAGAAGACGAAGGCAAGTCAACAGAGCCTTCTCCAACCAAGACCACAGTAGGAAAGACAGGGGTCTAAGAAGGCTTTGAGAACTTTTGACAAGGAGGACTTCTTTTTTTCTTGGGTGCGTCAGACCAACCTGGTTAACAGTTGAGGACGCTGAACTTGGAACCACACAGTCATCACTATCGGTGACCGATTCGGCGGCAGCCTGTTGGTCTTCTTGTTCTGTAGCAGCAAAAAAGAAAAAAGAAAAGGTTAGCCAAGAGAAGCAGCGCTGAGATTATAAAAGAAAAATATGAACATCAGAAGAGGAAAGTGAAACGTTGCGTTTCCAAGCAACAATGGACCACGGCTTTTCCAAACAGACAAAACACACATCCTTGGTTCATCCAAAGGGTGTTGAATTGTTTCAGAGTCTCTACGTTTGATTTTTGGAGATGCTTTGATCTACTAGGGCCGGATGGCGAACCTATGGCACGTGTGCCACAGGTGGCACGTGGAGCCATATTGGTGGGCATGTGAGCAGTGCCCTAGCTCAGCTCCAGCACGCATGCATGCGCTGGTCAGCTGATTTTCGGGCCTTCTGGAGCCACCAGAAGTTGGCAAATGGGCTGTTTCCGGCCTCCGGAGGGCCTCCGGAGTGGGGGTTGGAGTGGGGAAGGCTGTCTTTGCCCTCCCCAGGCTCCTAGAAAGCCTCTGGAGCCTGGGGAGGGTGAAAAACGGGCCTACTGGGTCCACCGTGCCATCAGATGCCAAAAGCGGGAGGAGCACGGGGGGGTTGTGTGCACATGCGCGGGGGAGGGGGCAGGGCGCATAGTATTATGGGTGTGGGCACACACATGTGCAACCACCCCGCACTCCCCCTGCTTTTGGCACACGATGGCAAAAAGGTTAGCCATCACTGTACTAGGGGGAGACATAATAGCAGTCCTCCAATATTTGAGCGGCTGAGACAGAGAATGGAGGGTCAACCTGTTCTCCAAAGCACCTGAGGGCAAGACAAGAAGTAATGGATGGAAGCTCATCAAAGAGAGATTCAACCTAGAATTGAGGAGAAATTTCCTGACAGTGAGAGTCAGTGGAATGCCTCTGGAAGTTGTGAGTGCTCCATCAATTGGAAGTTTTCAAGAAGAAGCTGGATAGTCATTGATGTTATAAAGTCTCCTGCTCAATCTGGGGGATTGGACCAGAAGACCTCCATGGTCCCTCCTAACTCTGTTATTCGGTATACTCAATATTACTTCATTCCCAATAAAATACTGTATTTTTCAGAGTATAAGGCGCTCCGGCGTATAAGACGCACCTTAGTTTTGGGGGAGGAAAATAAGAAAAAAAAAATTCTGCCTCTGCCTACTAGCATCCATCGGTATTCATCTGGCAAGTGTCCTGTCAGTGTGTGAGACTGTTTGGAAACTAAAACAGTATTTGCTGTGTGAGCAACAAGGAAGGAGACAGCAAGGAGCCTGGGTGTGGCTTAGGTCAAGTGTTCTAAAGCTGCATGCTGTGCTGATCCCTAAAACTAAAACTAAAATTGAAACTGAAACTCCTCTCCTCTGCTTGTGTTTTGCTTTCTGCTGCAAACTCTTACAGTCCTTGCAGCAAACAGCGAACAGCCAGTTCAGCTTCAGCACATTATTGCAGCCCGATTCAGCATGAACAGCTGATTGGCAGGTGGATTGGCCTCCGGAATGCCCCCAATCAGCTGTTCCAGGCTGCAGGGATTGCCATAGACCATCGCCTCTTCCGTGCCTTGCGTTTTTGGGCTACATTCGGTGTATAAGACGCACCCAAATTTTCACCACCTTTTAGGTGGGGAAAAAGTGTGTCTTATCCTCCAAAATATACGGTAAATAAATAAACAAACCCAAACTACCCATCCACTTCTCTTGAGATTCAGTATGGACCACCAAGCTATGTGGACAGGTTCTAGGGGCATCCAGAGAGTAGTCAGAAACCGTGGGACTTTCCACAAGCTGGATGGAACAGCCCACCGGTTCCCACAGTGAGATCGGCTTGTAATCTTCGACGGCTGCCTTTCCCATGGTGACTTTGGCAGGGGGCCTTGGTCAAAAGGATTCTTCTCTGGCTTGTCAGAAGCCTGTTTTCACATACATGCCCCGTCTGCTGGGAATTGGTCCTATTGTAGCTTTGGGTCTGATTTGCAGTCGTAATAATGATGGATGGCTTCACTGCCAGAGGAATTAATGATGGGTTGACACTCCGAGGAGAGGCAATTAGAATGACGTAAATAGCTTAATGGATAGTCATCCGAAGGAACGTTTTGCTATTCTGTGTCTTCTCCTGGAGGAACACTGGAGTAATTTATGGCCCAAAACCAGCCCGCCAAAGCGGTGAAAATGGTTGGCAACGCTGGGTTGTCTTCCTTTTCACAGCAGTTGCGTTATAAAAAATGACTCCCCGAAGAGTCGTCATTTCTCTCGCATTTGAAGGAAGGAAAAAGAGCTTTTGGGGGTAAAATGTTAGCAAGGCAGCCAGTTCTGGTGAGGTGGAGAATACAGGTGACTGGGGCTCGTTCGTTGAAGTGTAACTTATTGGATTTCTTTTGAGCTTGATATCTTGACAAGAGAAGAAAGTATGAAATGGCTTTATCAAAGCAATGGCGGGGGCTATACCTGTGCTGGCCAATTCACGTTCGGTGTCTAAAGAGAGGGTTTGTGTTGTGGCCTGTTGGCCACCGGCCCCTCCAGCATCTGAATCAGAGGAGGCGGCGTCGGCGTGGGAGTGAGAATCAGCATCAAGGCAACCTGGGAGCTCTGAGGGGGAAGAGGGAATGGAGCTGGCAGAGAGAGACAGAGGCGGAGCCTGGGCCGTCCGTCAGCCCTCTCCATCTGAGCCCCCAGGTCTGGAGGTGGCTGATGAGGAGGAGGAGGAACAGCTGGGTCCAGTGCCTGATAGAAGGCAGAGGAGAGGAGAACAGTGAAAATCTATGGGCCGGTCCTCGGGACGGAAGAACCACCGCTGCTAACAAGGCCCCGGCCAAGCTCTGGGGATAAAAGGCAGGGGGCAGAGATGAATAGATGTGGCAGACAACTATTCATCTTCCGGATGGAAGGACGTGTTAGCTTGCGGTGAGAGGTAAACTTTTTGCCGGGGCTGCTGGCGCTCCTAATAAAGGAATCTTTTGAGTTCACTTCAGAGGGTTTTTCGTGTTTGGGGAGCTGGGTCAGAACGGTATGGTTATTTAAAATAGTCACAAAGCTGCTTTTTCATGAGGCAACTGGACTTTTTTTGCTCTTCCTTGAAGATGTTTTGCTTCTTATCCAAGGAGCTTCTTTAGTTCCTCAGTTCAGTTGCCTCTTGAAAAGGCCCCTTGGGATCACAACCACGACTCAGATGGCCGAGAATCTTCATAGACAGTTATCTAAGATACTTACACAGGTAGTCCTCGACTTACAACAGTTTGTTTAGTGACCGTTCGAAGTTACAGTGGCACTGAAAAAAGCGTGCCTTATGACCGCTTTTCACACTTACGACCGTTGCAGCATCCCCATGGTCACATGGTCAAAATTCAGACGCTTGGCAACTGACTCACATTTATGACGGTTGCAGCGTCCCGGGGATCACGTCATTCCCTATCGCAACCTTCTGACAAGCCAAGTCAACTTCACTGGACAATTAACAACTGGGTGACTCATTTAACAACTGCAGTGGTTCACTTAATGGCTGTGGCTAGGCAGATCATAAAATGGGGCCAAAGTCACTGTCACGCTTCGCAACAGAAATTTTGGGCTCAATGATGGTCGTAAATCGAGGATCTACCTGTACACAGTGTCGGGCCAAGCCCATGCACCAAGGTACAGAAAAAAAGGGGGGAATTTCAGGTCGAAACAGAAACAATCCACAGGTGCGTAATTGTTCTGCTAGATCTCTACCTTCTGTG
The DNA here is from genome assembly GCA_032468215.1 of Stegonotus admiraltiensis. Lineage (NCBI taxonomy): Eukaryota > Metazoa > Chordata > Lepidosauria > Squamata > Colubridae > Stegonotus > Stegonotus admiraltiensis. Next base: position 53,356 of record JANHZT010008357.1, on the reverse strand, counting down.
TCCACTTCCTCAATTTCCGTTTCATCTTCTGAAGTCCCTGAACTCTGGTCAGCAAGTTGACCATCAGAGAGCTGCGAGAGGTCCTCAGGTTCTCGTTGAATCTGGGTTGCAGGTTTGCTTGGTCTGCTGTCAGCATCCATTTCTTGTGGAGTCTTTCTCGTAGGATCACAAGAATGAATACACACACACATATATATATATATAAATTCATCGATGGAACCGAGCTTTTGATAGATTAGAATTTAGAGCCAGTTTTACGAACGGAAAAGGACCGAGGTTAATCGGCAGTGGAAAAATGTTGCTTTATGGGGTTGTATTTTCAGAATGCTCCAGTTGATAAATAAGATGTTCGTACCTTGATCATTTTTAGAATTAAGTAAAAGTTAAAGTAAAAACGAAAACACCAACCACATGAAGCAAGACACTCAAAATTATTTTTCTACACCCGACGGAGAAAACGAAGAGTTTCTTACAATCTCAGCAGCAGCAGACAAGTCTGGCTGTAAGACCAAATCAAAACCATTTTTAAAAAAAAAAATCCAGATTACTGAATCAGTCACATGTACCATCAGTTGATGCTTTTGATGCAACATATCTAACGGAAATACAATGTACTTTTGTTTCAACAAAACTTGATTAAATGGAACTGTTTCATACCTGTGGACGATTTAAAAGTGCAGGCTTTTCATCTTTGGCGTTCTGCAAAATCGTTTTATCTTCTTTTTCAGGAATGGGACTCTGTGTTAGAATTAAAGCACAGGGAGAGTTATTTAGACATTTGTAAACTGGCCTGAAAGGTTTTGAAGGGTGCTAATTAAAGAAAGAAAAACCCTTTGGCCTGCAACTTCTCTGGCTCCTGGGTCCATAGTAAAGGTGAAGGTGATAGAATAACGTACCCAGAACTTCTGGCAATCATACCTAGGCTAAATTTCTAAGGAAGAAAAGATGGATTGTAAATTAATAATTGTAAATTATTCTTTTTAAAAAAACAATATTGTTTGGCAGAGAGTTGGAATGAAATTGAGCTTCTATGGGGTGGTTTGTTCCAGAACTTTAACTCCCCTCTCATCTACTTCTGGTGCCTTAACGACGATAAAAGAAAACAAAACTCCCTACTGACGTGAAATAAATTGTATGAAGGCAACGGCTGCTTTGTAAATTTACACAGCCAGGAGAAGTTATCTCAAAACAAAGACAGGCAATGGAAACCTTTATACTCACTGAATTTGGCAACGGGTCCATATCTACAAACGAGACTTTCTTGTCCACTGCGGCTGACCGCTGCCTTGGCTTAGGCTGCGGCCTCTAAAAAAGGAAAGCGAAAATACCTTGCATCAAAGTACCATCTCCCAAATCCCAAATCCAGTTAAGAACTTGATTTCCCTGTCATCTTACAGCTTAGAAAAGACACCAACGTTTATCTCAAAATTTGGGAACGCTGCCATCAGGGAGATAATGGGATACTTACCTGTAGTCCCTAAGACGGCCACTCCCAATTTAAAAGAGAAAGTAAGGGAGAAGTGAATGAGGGAGAAGGAAGTCTTCGCGCAATCGAGAAGACCGTTTCCTAATTAGGTCCTCTCTGTGCATTGCGTGGTCTAGAACAGTGGTTCTCAGCCTGTGGTCTGTGGCCCCCTAGAGATGGGTCGGACACAACTTCACAACTAACAACAACTCCATTAAATATTGAGTTAAGTTTTGGTGGTCCTTGGCTATGATCTGTGACCAGAAAAGGTACTCCAAGGGGGTGAAGAATAGGTAGAGAACCACTAGTCTAGAAGACCCATCGGTCACCTTTATATGGAGAGGGCAGCTTGTTAAGACAGCTCTGGACTATGAGGAAAGGTTGAATACCATCACTGGTGAGAAAGATGGAGGTAGAGGTGGACCTTCTCCTTGACCCTTCACTGGTTTCTCGTTCTGGATGTAATCCGTGAGGTTTGGAGCTACAATGGAGCTGGCCGGCTGAAGGTAAGTCAGCTTCCATTTCAGTTCAATGTTCACGGTCCCAGCGGGACAACCTTCAGAATCGGTTAATTCAAAGGTCCCTGAAAAATCAAAGGCAGACGTGAGGGCACTGCATTCATCGTCCTAATATTTGGGTTCCAGAAGCTGACAAAACAGATTCCGCGATTATGCTCGGAATCAATCAAAACGAGCCTTTGCTCATTTTGATACTCTGCAATCCAGCAGAATGCAATGCTAATCTTATGCTAATCTAGGTTCACATAGAAAGCAATCATGGGGATAGTTTTGCTAAGTTTTGATTCAGCAGGTGTTGATACGATAAACATATGGATTATTGTAGTGGGTATTTACCATCTGTAGTTAAAAAAAAAATTCTGGCACGGTGTTACGTACGAATCCAATCTATAAGTTTTACGTAATACCTGCTAGGAGATGAAGAAGCATGGTGAATGACCAGTTTCATTAAAATATCACCCAGATTTACTTTAAAAAGTATTTCTGACTAAATCTTTCATCTTGGAAAGACTTTTGGCGCCATAAAATGTGAACCATTTTAAAACAGGACAAGCTTGTGAGAGGTTCTTGGTGTTGTGTCTGAGCTTGGGTGTTTCCTTGCAGACGTTTCATTACCCAATTAAGTAACATCATTAGACTAGCACCTAGTTGGGGTCAGGATCTTTACCTGAAACGGATTTACCATGGGCCAATGAAATTAAAGGAACGTGTGCTTTTCCGACGTAAACCCCGTCTTCTGTTTCCCCGTCATCAAAGACGTAGATATTCAAAAACTCGGATTTCAGATAACGGTCGAGATCCGCATTCATTGGCACCGGGAAGCTCGCGTGATCGTCAAACCGAGGGTGGTTGCTGCTGGGAATGATGGCGGTATCGTGATCGGCAAAATCAAAGAACTTGTAGACCACGTAAGGACTCGGCTGGAGACTGGTCTTTCGGCCGGGCAAATCATGACAACTTTTTACGGTAATGTGGAGCTCATTTAAGTTCCCATCAATCGAAGGGCTGCCTTGGACAGGATTGAGCGCTGGCTATTTTAACAAGAAGGAAGGGAGGGAGGAGGGGAAAAAAAAGGATGAATCTATGTCTTTTTCGTTTTCGTTTTTATTTTTAAACTGCAAAGGGGAATATCTACCGGTAGGCTAATTACCTGAATGAAAAACTGAATGCTGCACCATAGAGTATTTCAACTTACTTCCCCTGTGTATGGTTTGCCAACTGCACAGTGGCAGATAGGACAGAGCTCCAGAGGGCCGTCGTCATTGCCCAGAGGATCACTGGTTGCCCTCTCCCCTCTTTGGAAGAGCTTTATAGCTCCCGCTGCCTTAAGAAAGTT
>JANHZT010008356.1:501411-516308 GCA_032468215.1 Stegonotus admiraltiensis | reverse complement strand
TAAAGGGAGACTAGTATAGATCTATTTCAAGCTATTTAGCTCTCATCAGCTAGCCATACCCTTACTTGGATTCGAACCTGGGCTGCCTACATGTTAGGCAATTGTATTAACCTCTGAGCCACAAATTCTCCTCCCTTCATCAGCTTGAGCCAGGGGAGAGATTAAGTGTTTTTCTATCAAGACACCTGGTCTACCCCAGTATGTGAGAGGGAGCATACTGCATCCCTTTCGCCTTTCAGCTCCAATCCAGGAGCCCTCAAGCAGTCACATTCATGGCAAACCATTTTATACCAAATTTATATTTCATTGACCAGGTGTCTCGATAGAAAAACACTTTATATGTACGTATGTATGTATGTATGTATGTATGTATGTATGTATATAGCCTGTGTATATGTGTGTTACATATGTGTACACTTTTGAGAGCAGGCAACAGAAATTCATTTTTCATATGTGCCCACAGTAAAAAATGACAATAAAGATTATTTATCTATCTATCTAAGAGTCAGAATTGTCCCAAAACCTATGTGGTCATGGGGCCAGCATGACCATATGCCGAAGCCACATGGAACACTGTTACCTAGAAGGGATAGCTATTTATCTACTTGCATTTGCTTGCTTTTGAACTGCTAGGTGGGCAAGAGTTGGGGCAAGAATGGGAGCTCGCTCCGTCACACACTACTTAGATCTTGAACTGCCAATTTCCGATTGACAAGCCCAGCGTCTTAACGGGTCAGCCCCCTTACAGCATGGAAATATATAGAGAAAATTTACTTCTAATGATAGACTGGGCACTTGTCAGTGGATTCTATTTAAACAATGTTTGGTATAACTTTAATGCTAGTTGACCCTTAGAGTGACATGTCCAGCCTCATTCTTTTCTTGACCTGTCAGACACCATGTTCTGCGCCACCATGCCCTAACTGTTGATTTGTTAAGTATTCTTCTTTAGGGTTTGTACTGGTCTATTAGCCTGGCAAATCTAGGCATCCTAAATCACATCAAGGCAAAAATGTTACTCGGGGTTCCGAGTAACATGACAATATTAATCCATCATCCTTTTCCTTGATGTTATTCTTGATTTGCACCCCATCTTTCTGATCTGGTGAGCATGCTCTGTTCTCAGGAGGCCCAAAACATTTAAAAACAAACATTAAAAAGTTTAAAAAAACAGCTTAAATAAATATTACAATTATTTAACAACTCTTCAACTAAAGAAAGAGAAACATCTTTGCAGATTTCCCTAAAAAAATGAGTGAACACAATCCATAAGAAACTGTTCTGTAAATTTATTTTTTCACATAAATTTCAATGGAAAGCTGAATATTTCAAGCCTAGCTTAAAGATCAGTTACCTGATAAACATATCTACTTAGATTTATTTAAAATAAGATTAAGAGTTACCCTGTGGGAAAATGGATGACCAATAAATTTTACAAATAAAGAAATAAATAAGGTTAAATTAGCAGTTATTTCTTAATCTGGGCTAATTGTCTTTTAGTCAATCCTTCCCCAGCTCTGTTTAAGATTCAATATTCATTAACATTAACAAAGATTCCACCAAATATGAAAAGAAGAAGAAAATAAATCTAGTCAGCTCACTTGCTGCACTTCTTCTTGGTTTTGCTGCTGAACTGTGCTTGGCTGCCTGACAATGTAGTTTATCTGGCCAACAATGGTTTGCTGAACATGCTGAGGCTGCTTGGCCTGATTGAGCTGCAGGCTTGGTTGCTGAGCCTGAAGGAGAAGCTCCAAATCTTTCTTCATTTCCTCCAGTTCAAACTGGTGGTGCATGATGTCCAAGCTCTGTTGTATCACTTGTTCGTGAGACTTCTCATTTGGGCCTGCGGCAGGCGACTGTTGAGGTGAGAGTGGTGGTGGGGGTGGCAATGGATGTTCCTGTTGTGGTAGCAGTGGCTGTGGTTGTGGCGGTGGCTGCTGTTGCTGCAAATTATTCAGCTTTAGCTTCTGGAGGGGACTGACTTGAACCTGCACTGTTGGGCTGTGAAGAGAAGACTGTGCAGGGAGTTGCTGGGAGTGACTACCTTTGCTTTGGTGGCCATCCTGTGACGAAAGGGGATAAATAGGTGGAAGGGCATGGTGCATTGGCTGCTCTTGGGAGTTCTTGCTCAACCTGGTAGTTAGGCTATCAGGCTCTTGATGAGATTTCTGCTCAGCACATGGCTGCATGCTTTTCAGCACTCGTGGGGCACACCTCTGCTCCCTCTCGTGTTGCTGCAAGCTGTACTGCACAGGGAAATGTTGTGGGGGGTGGTGCTGCATTTCAGAAGGCTGGCGAAAAGGCTGAGGATGGCTCACAGTTTGATGAGAAAGCTGCCCTTTGTTCATATGTGGGATATTAAGGCAATGGGCACAGCACATGGGTGCCAGGCAATGGACAGGAGGCTGAAATTGGTGGGGCTGGTTATTGAGTGGGTCATGTTGTGGCACTGGAGAATGATGGCCATGATGGTGATATAGAGATGGCTGCATTCCTTGTATACTTGCATAGGTTGGTACATCTGAATGGTGGCTTGGCCCCCCTTCCATTGACAAGTGGCCTAAAAAGAACCAGAAATAATGGAGGACAGTATTAATAGTCCCCATTTTAAGACTCTTTATCCAGAATAGGACGTCTATGGAGATTCTCAATCATCCAGGTCATGGTTGTCCCAAAGGTGCTTTTTCGAGAGGCAATTGGACTTTCTGGTTTTTCTTTGAAGATGTTTCGCTTCTCATCCAAGAAGCTTCTTCAGCTCTGACAGCAATTGGAAAAGCTTCTTGGATGAGAAGCAAAATGTCTTCAAAGAAAAAACAAGAAAGTCCAGTTGCCTCTTGAAAAAGTATCTTTGGGACATCCAGAACAGGACAATTTCATGTTCAGTAGGTGTAGCAAAGATACCCATCTAAAAGCTTTCCATCCTGGAATTCTGCTGACTTTATATAATAAATATAAGAGAAGCAAGAAAGCAGCACTGATCAACTAAATTCTGAAAGACAGTTCTACTCTAAAAGCATAGTACTGAGTGAAAATAATGGTTTGAACCAATCTATCAGTTCATATTTTTATAAGGAAGTATGAGACTAATATATGACTAAAATTGTTGATATTTTACCAAAATGCTAAGCATCAGGAATCAAAAAAGGAAACCGTAAAACACATGTCTAAAATGTGCCCTTTTCTAATTGCGGTCATTGTTGATTGTCTACCCAAAAAAACACTAGACTGAGCTAATGTACATTGAAGGAGGGCACTACAATATAGTAATCAATAGAATATCAATCCATGGAAGTCCTTAATAATCAAAATAATAATGTGGTTGTCCCAGTGCTTATCAGCACACTGGGTGCATCTGCGCATCAACAAAATGCCATCAAAACAGGATATCATATTCCCAGGTTCAGGAGCCTTTCAAAACCCCGAAGACACCAATTTTGGGAAAACTGTCGGCAATCCTGTTATGCCATTTAGCCTGAAAATATAATATTTTACTTTCTCCATTTATCAATTAAACAGGAGACTGGATCACTATGATAATCAGAGGTGTTTTATTTTCAATATGGCAACAAGAAGGAAAGTGCTAAAGAATCCTTTGGCTCTGCCAGTCATCTAAAACCTTCCAGTGACCCCAGAGAACTGCTGGAACAAAGCTCTTTTATTGGGAAATGCCCAGCCTGCAGTTTCTTACTATGGGCTCTACTAGATTCTGACTGTGTTCTGTCCTGTCACATCTAAAACTTTTTTGGAACTGTAGGAAACAATTCTGGGCTGGCTTCCTCATTCCCTAGGCCACAAAAGCATTAGCAAAAGGACAATATCACTTACCATACATAGAGATAAAGAAACAACACCACCCCCACTCTCTCATTCTTTCTCTCTCTCACACAAATACATACGTTTTTTCAAAAAATTGTACAATTATACAATATACTTTTTACCTAAATTGGATAGTTGTTTAGTCCAAAAAGACGGGTCCCATGTGAATCTGATCTTCCAAGGACAACCCACATCTACATTACAGTTGGTTTCTAGCAAACGCTGAATCTGAAAAACAATCTAGTAACAAACCAGAGAATTATAGTTTGATGCAATAAATATATAATTGGCTGCTTATACCTTAGGACTTGAAATGGGCACCTAGTCCTATATTGTTCCCATTCACTATGGGCTTGCTTACATATTTAAGTGGAGATTCCTAAGCTATTATGGACTGAAAAGAAAAAAAATTAATAGAACTCCATTTACCTAAAATAAATTATCTTGCATTTAGACAATAGAGACTAACTCAGTTTTATCAGCATTAGGAATTTTGGAAGCAACAAAGGTTGGCCACCATAGTAATCAAATGAGGATAAAATCAACATGGCTCACATGAAAAGCCATTCAAGAATAATGTTTATTATACAGGTAGTTCTCAACTTATGACAATTGAGCCCAAAATTTCTGTTGTTAAGTAAGACATTTGTTAAGTGAGTTTTGCCCCATTTTACAACTTTCTTGCCACCATTGTTAAGTAAATCATTGCAGTTGTTTAGTTAGTAACCTGGTTGTTAAGTGAATCTGGCTTCCCCATTGACTTTGCTTGTCAGAAAGTCACAAAAGGGGATCACATGACCTTGGGACACAGCAACAGTCATAAATATGAACCAGTTGCCAAGCATCTGTATTTTGATCACATGATCATGGAGATGCTGCAAAGGTCATAACTGTGAAAAATGGTCATAAGTCACATTTTCAGTGCATTCATAACTTTGAATGGTCACTAAACGAACTGTCGTAAGTGGAGGACTACATGTATTTTTCTTAGAGATTTAACAACTATTTATTTCTGTTCATATGACTATTTTTATTTGCTTAAAAAAACCCTTTAAACGTTTTATTCACAGGAACAAGGCACTTTTGGCCTATCAGTACTACCTTCTTCTCATTGTCTATTTATTTTATTTTTCTCTTCATAATTTTTCACTGATCATTCAAGAAAAATCAATCCGAGTAATTCTTATAGCAAATCCTCTGTTCATTTAAAAGGTCAAACTATACTTTAGACAAGAAGCCCATCTAAAGTGTCTTGGGATGAGCATTTACCCTTACCAATTCTTTACTGAAGAGGAATGGAACGGTGCTTTTACTGCATACTGCCCAGCTAAGAAAGTTTTGCACGTGTTCAAACTGCCTATTTAACATCATGATTCCCTGAAGCTGTTGTTCCATTTTTTGCTTCCTTTCACTGGTGATCCGCTGTCAACAATCAGAAACAAAGAAGCAAACAGTCATTTTAAAATATAGTTCTCTTTGTAATAAATGACATCTATATTCAAAATGAGATTTAAAAATCCAGAAATTAGATTGGGAGTAAAAAACCTTTGCTAAATCAATAGGCACAAATAAAATGGTTCAAGTCTACGCTCAGCACTCTCAGAAAATGGCTGCCACAGAAGAGTGATTTGTTCACATAACATTTAGGCATGGCCCAGTATGCACGGCTTCTCACAAAGTATTCATTCCCAGAAAAATAACCTGTTTTTGTAGCTCTCTATCATCTCAAGAATTTTATGACTGGAGCTTTTGTCTCTTTTTCTGTGTAGATGAGCAAGCAACCAATACAACAGCCCATTTTTTGTTTTTATTTTTAAAGGTGGCCTGTAAGACTTGGGTGGGACCTGGAGCATTCTTGTAAATACAATTTATCAATAGAGGCTGATGTTTTGGTTTTAGCACACTGGCTAATTTATTTCTAATTTAAAAAATATTTGAAAATTAATTCAAGTTATAATTAAATACTAACGCTTTAACCAATAAAGAGTGGGAGAAGTTAGTTTTCATTTGTTCTCTTTTCCTTAGAACAGAAACTGCCTTCAGTACTAAGTTACTGTAGATCTAGGTGGACATTGTGAATCCCATTGATGGTACAGATCTAATAAATATCCAGCTGTTGTGGTGCCATAGTCACAAGGTGAGGTGGGTTGGTGGTGGAGCTGCCTCATGAGCCCCGCACCTCAGGACCCCTGCAACCAGGACATCCACGCCCCAACAGCTGCCTCACGGTGGCATCACCAACACCCATGTGCAGCAGGAGCCCACATAACCCCTTGTCCACTTCTTCTGCTCGCTTGCAGCCTCAATGGAGCAGGAAGCTGAGTGGTATGCCTTTGGGCCACAGCCACTAAGCGAGGCAGATGTCGGGGAATGGACAGCCTGGCTGCAGGGCCCTGAGATAAGCTGGTAAGGGGCGCATGGGGCAGCTCCACCCACCCCCGCCTCACCTCATGGCTGCAAAACTGGCATGTTGCTCTGCCTCCTGCTCCGTTGTGGCTGTGAGCAAGCAGAAGTGAGCAATGGCCACACGGGGTCCTGCTGGGCAGGACTGGTGGAACCACTGCTGAGAGGTGAGGCACATGTTGGAGCATGGGTGGCCTGGCTGCAGGGCCCTGAGGTAAGCTGGTGCGGTGTGCATGGGGCAGCTCCACCCCCCTGCATCACGGAGGCCTCCTGCCCCACTGCAAGCAAGCAGAAGAAGAGAGCCTCCCTTACATGGAAAAAAAATAAGACATCCCCAAAAATAAGCCCTAGTGCTTATTTTGGGGAACAAAAGAAAATAAGACAGAGTCTTATTTTCGGGGAAACACGGATATAACTAGTGAATTTATCAACCAATCAGTGCTGCAATAAATTGGCATCTCCTGCCTCCTTATCTTCTTAGCTTCAAGAACCATCCTATTTACCTCCAACTGCTCAAGGAGAACATTTGTCCGCTTATTTATTTCACTGATCAGGACCATTTTGGCCATTTTGATCTGATTTTCTATTTTCCTTTGCAAGTGTTTTGCTTCAAACAATCTGTAGAGAAAGATTAACAACTTCAATAACTATAATCATGTTTCAAAATGTTTGGAAGAAATCATATTTATGGAGGTTAAAAATGTGATTATCTGGATTATCAATGCAGATAATGTGTGCAGAATGAATTTGTATATGGATTTAGGGCCTGAATTTTTCAAGTTGCAGGATGCATTGATCCACCTAATATTTACTTTTTAGCATTTGTTCACAGATAACAATTTAAATCGTATACTTAACGGGCTTATCATTTTTTTCTCAAAAGTGGAGAATATTTTTGCCAATATTAAGCACTACATTTTAAAAATTTATTTGCCAGGACTTTTGAACAATTATTAATTGTATAACATTCAACGCTTACTTGTCACAAATAAGTGTTTCAATTTTATTTTAAAGGTATTTTGGTATCTATTTTCACATCTTGAAAAAAATCAACCTGTTTCACCACTTTTTTCTCTGGAGTGACACCACACAATATAACTTTATACCCACAGAACATGGCTTCATACTTTTTGTGAATATTTATGAATATAAAAATCTATTTTAACCTCCATAAATATTTCAGAAACTAAATAAATAAACAGGTTATTTAAATGATGCCACCATATAAGCTATATACAGTATATGACAGTGTCCTAACCTGTACTAGGTTACTTACTGCCCAGTAAGTCACAGTCCATACCAAAGTTATACCTCTGTAAACATAGAAAAATGTCACTAAAGAAATCAGATTAAAGAGGAAGCCTTAAAAATGTGGAATACTCAAGGTTGATATGAGGATTCTCTCATAGTTGAGGATTATTAGTTAGTGCTTTAAACAGCTATGGTGCTTTAAACAACAGCATGACTGTATGATGTCAATCCACAGTGAAAGACGCTATGAATTTGCATGAATGGAGAATTTACAGAGTTACAGAGGCAGCGGCACCAAATCATTCTCTAGGTAGTCCCAGGAATTAACTTTTAGGATTACAAATCAATTTGTCAATGAAAAAAAGCCATTACAGAATTCATCCTCTTAAAAGAGGGATCTCCTCAGTTACCTGTCTTCAATGTGTTTAGCTGAGACTTGCATTACATTTTTTTTCTCTTCTACTTTGCAGGTTATGTTTTCCAGGATAACCCTCTGATTTTGCAACGCTTCTTGAAGATGCCTGAATCTAAAGAAAAAAGAAAAGTCTTGGAAGTTTTACCTGGGTTCAAAAGGCCAATCAGACAGTTTCCCCAACAGCTTGCCAACCCTTCCTCTTAAGCTTGATCCTTTTAAAATTCATTTCTACTCTCCTTTCCAATTCCAAAGGAATTAAACAGTGACTCTATATTCCTCAACAACATCCTGCATAGCAGAGATGGGCAGTATATATCCCTAATACCGGCCTAATTTTAGGCAGGTGTGGTAAGCCTAAAACCAGAGAAAGTGGGCAAGGAGAAAATAACAATAGCAATAGCACTTAGACTTATATACCACTTCATAGTGCTTTACAGCCCTCTCTCAGTGGTTTACAGAGTCAGCATATTATCCCCAACAATTTTACCAACCTTGGAAGGATGGAAGGATGAGTCAACCTTGACCCGATCAGAATCGAACTCCTGACAGTGAGCAGTGAGTTAGCCTGCAATACCGCATTCTAACCACGGTTCTGGTGTGAAAGAGGAGCCTCTCCAGTGATTATTTCAGATCTGTGTCTATATCAATGGGAGTCCATGGAGATTCTCAGACATCTAGCTCACAGTTATCCCAAAGGCACAACCATGACTTGGATGAAAAAGCACCTTTGGGATATCAATGAGAACCAGTTTTTTGTAGTGGTCAAAAGAACTGGATTAAAAATTGGTAAACTAAGTTAATCTTAAACACAAAGCCATATGAGTGACTTCGGGCCAATCACTCTCTTTCTCAATCCTAGGAGGAAGAAGACAATGGCAAACCACTTCTAAATATGCTGCCAAGAATTTTTGCTGCAAGGACTACTCCAGGCAAGCACCAGGGGTCAAGGCACAAAAATGAAAAAGGACAAATCCTCTCTCTCCATGGCCCAGGGTTAGAGAAAAAAATAAAAAGAAAGAGAAAAGGATGGCAAGAACAAATAAGTGGAAAACAGCAACAACAAAAAGGAGAGGTGTATGCTGCCCACTGCCCAGAGTTGCTGTTATAGAGATGGGTGGCATATCAATTTAATAAATAAATACATAAACAAAATAAAGCCCTATATATTTTTGCTTCTAGTCCTGCTTACAATGAGCAGGGTCTCAAATTCATTCCCACTGGCCTTACAGTGGGACAGAGAAGCTTCCTTGGGGTGGCCAGAAATAGGAGCGGGCACGTGGCTGTTGAAAAACTAAAAGGAGGGAGGAATTCCAGCAGGTATAGCTTGCTTGAAAATTTACATCTGCTCCAACTCCCTTTTCTGCCTAAGTCTTAAAAAGTGTATCTTATTGTACCAAGCCACCTTTGGATGAGTCAACATGGCAATTTTGATTTTCTACCTGTGATCCTTGTGCTCCGTCAGGAGGCAACAGCGACAGGTAAGGACGTCACAAGTCTCACAAAACAGTTTAAGCCTCTCTTGGCTGTGAATTGGACAAAACAAGGGACATTCATTGGCTTCCCCTTCAACTCCTGCAAAAGAAAACATTGTTATAAAATAAGAACAATTGCAATTGCCTACAATATCAGGCTTGGGTGACAAGCTGGTCAGTCAATTCCTGTCACAGCCCATCGACTGGCAGTCACTTGAACTGAAAAAAGTGGAACCTGCATTTTCGGGGAAAATTCTAGGTAAGAAAATGCAGGTATAATAACATGATGAAGTTGATTTTTAGAGAAAGATTGATATAAATGTATGATTACTAAATGGTCCAATATAGTAAATTCTGAAAGTTAATAAAATTAATCTCTGGTTGTCAGGAGTCATGTATTTTTATATCCCTCAAATTTCACATTCATATGTAAATCATCTAAATCCTTCACATGCAAATATCATAAATTTATTATGCTCCACTATTTCAATTTAGAACTGAAAATCTTGTAGGGAAAAAAGAGCAGAATGTGACTTTTTGTACAGTGCCTTCAAAATACACTATGTCCTTCCTCTGGAAGGAGCTAGAAAAAAAAATAATTAGAGAAAGAATATGTGTTTAGGTGAGTCCACAACATTTCAGAACCTTTTTCAGTTTCTCTTTGCTGATTGTCCTTTTCAGCAATTTTCAGGAAGGATATAGAAGTTCTAGACCAGCAGCCCCTAACCTTTTGGGCACCAGGGACCGTTTCCATGGTGAGAGGTTTTTCTGTGGGAGTGGCTGAAGTGGTGGGGTTTAAATTTTTTTACTACCTGTTCTGTGGGTGTGGCTTGGTGAGCATGGCATGGCTTGGTGGGCGTGGCTTGGTGGGCATGGCAGGGGAAGGATACTGTAAAATCTCCATTCCCTCCCCACTCCAGGGGAAAGATACTGTAAAATCTCCATTCCCTCCCGATCAGCTGGGAATCAGGAGGCAGAGAATAGATGGGGGTAGGGCCAGTCAGAGGTAGTATTTACCGGTTCGCTAAACTACTCAAAATTTCTGGTACCGGTTCTCCAGAACTGGTCAGAACCTGCTGAAACCCACCTCTGGGTGGTTGGAAGCTCACTGAATTCTGTTGAGAACTGCATCATATTAGCTAAGGCATTGTTTCTATACACACACAGGTCCTATAATTGAATTAAAGATATATCGTTCAGCATAAGAATGGGGAAAAACATGAGCAGGTTCCATTTCTACCTGAACATCCTTTCAAGGAGACTGGCAAAAAATGTTCTCCTCCAGCTTCTTTGCTATGGCTGTGTTCTTCTGTACATAAGCTACAAAGCCACTTGTTGCAGTTAGTACACAAACTGTGTGCAGGTCTCTTTTCTTTACAACCAGAGCAATTCTGTAGCAGATTCAAACAGGAGAAAAATATAATTACATTGGGATGATTCCCATTAGCTAACAGAGTCACTGTCTCAGTATAATGCATATTTGAAAATTATTCTTTTTAAAGGTGGCATTTAGTGTTTAATAGGTCAGCAGTAGTTTGAAGCACATATAACTATGATGGCACAAGTCACCTCTTTACTAGCATTTTATAGCATTATCCAGCCTTTGAAATTAATAATTTAAGGCACGATTTATATCACTATAGTGATAGTTGACTATGAGATAATATAACTCACTAGAGACAAAATAGTCTTAATGGAAAAAGAGATTTCCATCTCTTAAACACTATGTAAGAGAGAGAGAGAGAGAGAAAATCCGGGGATAGTGAATTCACACAAAGAAGGTGTTAAATTGTGCAGACCATTCATTCTGCTAATATGTGGGTTGCAAACTTCCCTGATCATCAAATCAAAGAAAGTCCTTTTTCAGAGACCACCCAACTAAATTGAGAAATTTTAGAGACACCCAGTGATATGTTTCCAATAAAGAATATAAAGCTTGAGCACCTTATCTAGTGGCAGAAGTAAATAGCATATATTCTTTGACATATCACATTTACAAACTATTTAAAACAGAAGAATGGGATTTCTAGCTCTGTTATTATGACTGTATGAGTGCCCAGCATCCTTCCTCATCAGCCATGCTAACCAGGGTTGCTGGGTGTTGAAGTTTAATAAAATCCATTTTCCATTCTTTGTTTTAATGGCAATATTTAGCATTCTGAACCATACACTGTACATTTGACAAGAGAAATGACCCGTGCTTCTTGATCTCTAACCATATTTAATTCATATATTCAGTGAATGGATAAGGAATCTGAGAGTTCAGATACAGGAAGCTTACAATAAATTAGGAAATCTTTATATGGATGAAGCATATTTAAATTATTTTGTCATCCTATGTGTTTCTTTGCACCTCAAAATATATGGGAAGTAACAGGTAAGGATATCATTTCAGTCTCTATTTTTATCAGAAGTGTTTATCAGAATTCAAGCATAGCTGCAAGGCAAAATATAAATGTATCCAATCAAACAAGTTAGTAAATCATCTGTTGCAATTTTTTTTAAAAAAGAAAGCAAATGAAAAGTAGCAGATTCTCATGATCTTGTTCTCCCTAACTAATAACTATGCTTTTAGAATGATAAATCCTTGAGTTCTTGGAAATGTTATTTTCAAGTTGGCAGGTCATAACTGGAATGTGTCTCCAAATGTCTTTTTCTAAAGCCCATGTTCCTTTTTTCAGGTTTCCCTCGATTTGTTTTGACAAACGAGTAATAATTCTTCAACACAAGCACACACACCATACTAATCAGAAAAATGCCCATAGTTTCATGGAACTCTTTGGAGTTTGTAGATCCTACGCTTGTAGATCCTGCACAACTATGGTTAACTATAAATCTAACTTTCAGCAAAATGTAGCGTAGCCATGACAGATAATATATATATAAAATTCTTCATCTACAGACCATACTACAGTACTGCCTAATAAAAAAACCCAAATCTAGCATGTGGCCAGCTATAACATTTGAGCTAATAAAGGCTGGAATTCTTCCTCATAGCTACCATGAAACCCTGAGCTGCTGTAACCATTATGGCCTCAGCCTGGATATCTAAATCCTCCAGAACTGCCCTTTTGGTGTCTTCAACACAGCGTCCACTTCCCTGTTACCTAGGCTTCCTTTGTGTGATTATTTAGAAGAGGAAGTCCCTCTGGGAATTTGCCTGAATTAGACTGACTGAAAGCTCATGAAAGCTTTTCTCTGCACTCTCAGCTTGAGCCAGACTGTTGCTGAAGTAACATCTCTCTTGGGGCTCTGAGATCCTGTTTGTGCTTTGCCAGCTCTGAGGTTCGTACTGTAAGTTTTATCAGAAGGGAGACAATGGAGAGTAAGAATTGTCTTTTGGGAAAAGACCAAGGCTAGTGTAGTTATTTCTTGCTATTCAATACTTCTTTACATTATATTTTTTTTCCAAGTCATTACAAGTCATTGAAAACCTGTGTCATGTATAGACATGACACATATCAGTTAATCAGTATATCAGTTAATGGAAGTAAACACACATTTTAACACTGGATGCAGCATAAAAACTTGAAAACTTTTACATTGAAATCCCATCCTGTATAACATGTGCAGACACATGAAATGTATTTTATTAAGGAATTCAAGGTTGAATAGGACTAACTATTTCTTTTTAAGCACGACTGCTTCTTTCAAACCACAACTATGATCAACAGCAATTTATGCCCCTAGTATCTCCTCCTTTTGCTTCAAAGTGGCAATGGAACAATAACAATAATAAAAACATTGATGGAATTCAACCTATGCTCAGAATTAGAAAACTATTCTATAGATAGAACATAGTAGACTGTTTCAATGAAGAATAGACTCTCAGTCATATCCCTGTTATGAAATGGAAATATTAGGTTTTAAAGTTTGTTAAACTGAAACAGACTAGACTACTTAACCCACTAAAGGAGAAGCAAGACATGGTCTACAGTCACTGATTATCTAAATTATTCAATTTAACAGTATGTTAAATTTTCAAAATAAAAGAACATACTGTCAAGAACACTTAATTAAAGATAACTACACTAATAATCCTGAGAATTTATTTTTTGGATTAAGAAATGATTTAATAAATCAGATTCATTTATCAAAAATTCTTTTTAGAATCTTAACAATCAACAGGAGCTGGACTATTTATCCAAACTTGTACCATCCTTAAAAGCATGAAAACTCTAAAGTTACTTAATCTAAACAAGGCATACCAACTTATTAAACAACAATATACATACTTACCCGTGCCATGTCTGGTTTTTTTGTGGCAACAATTTCTATAAAAGAAATCTTCTATGACACTACATTCCTTGGTACAGTAATATAGAAGTTATGTACAAATCTGATGCTACCTATATAAAGAGAATGGGAAAAAAGCATCAACACAATTCTGAAAATCACATTTGGACACATTTTACATATTTGTCTTAAAATTTTAAATGATCATGTATATACCTAAGAATTCAGTATGTCTGAAGAATTACGTACACAGAATAAAGGTATATACCCCTGGCTAGTAATAACCCTGATTGTTTGTTGAATATATTACTGTATAATAACTATACTGATGCATAAAATCAAGCCAAAATTTTGTAGAACAAATCACGGTGGCCTAGTTTGTATTTGACACTACACCAGAATAGTTAGACTTTACACATCACACTAAGCCAAAAAACATTCAACAATATTATGGACTGACATTAAGGATGAACATTTTGTGACACAACTGAACAGATGATTAAAGAGGATGGTTGGGGATATAATTTGTATGGTTCCTGATAGTACAGTTAAGATGTGCATAAAATATTGGAAGTCAATTAATGTACATTATTAAACTATGTGAAATAATGTTCTGACTCAGTATAAAGTAATTTCCCACATAAGAATTAGCTGTATTCTTCTAAAAAAAATTGCCGAGTTTTTTTTAAGAAAATGCTCATCTCAGATTGACAATTTTCAAAATCATGATTATAAAGCAAAAAAGAAAAGGAATACAAGCCATGTGTTACATACGTTATAATTATCTTAATTATTTAACAATTAATTAAACAGTAGTTTGATTACTTGTGTCCCTTTAAAATCTGTTGTGTTTTCTTACAAATGAGGTTTCAGCTGGGCAAAAACAGATGCACTAATGGCTTCTCCAAGAGTCTGTTGACTATCCAGAAACAGCTAGAATTGTCTTATTTCCTTTTTGCACTGAAACACTTATGCAAAAATGCTGCTATTCTGAGGAAGTGGGGCTAGTGTTTATCCTTTCCAAGCTGCCAAAGTAATGAGACAGGCCAGACATTTTATATGATGTCTGTATGATTATGGTCGTACTAAAATGCTTCAACTACAGAAGTTTGTAAAATGCTTTAATGCATTTTATACAATGAACTTCTACTGTGCGATATTAAACCAGGGTAGATATGCAAATGAATATTTATTTATTTATTTATTAATTGATTGATTGATTGATTGATTGGTTCAATTTATATGCCGCCCTTCTCCGGAGACTCAGGGCAGCTTACAATGTGTTAAGCAATAGCCTTCATACT
>JANHZT010008356.1:482588-492901 GCA_032468215.1 Stegonotus admiraltiensis | reverse complement strand
AGAGGTGGTATTTACTGGTTCTCCGAACTACTCAAAATTTCTGCTACCGGTTCTCCAGAACTGGTCAGAACCTGCTGTATACCACCTCTGTTCTGTAATTTCCACTATCACCATCTTTCCCAATTTTATAACTGTGCACTGAAGCTTAAAAACAATATCCAGTTTCTATTCATTTATTTTATGTTTGCTTGGATGCTTTACTGTCAACAAAATAGCGACCAAATTTTAGGCTTTTTCTAAGACATTAAACTAATCATATATTAATGTTTAAATATTTGAGAATATGAGAGGCAGTTTGGCGTAGTGATTAAGAACATCAGGCTAGATATCAGGAGACTAAATTCTAGTCTTGCTTTAGGAATGCAGCCAGCAGCTGACCTTAGGCTAATCAGTTTCTCTCATCCTAGGAAGCAGGCTATGGCAAACCACTTTCGAAAAATCTTGCCAAAAAACTGCAAAGACTTGTCCAGGCAGTTTATGAGAATTTGACACAACTGAATGGAAAGGGAGGGGGGGGGAAATGACAATATACTCTATCTGCAAATAGAGTATATTGAAAATTGTTTTGTGACCTGAGCTATAATGGAGCAAACTGAACTTGAACTAATTAAGATGAAGTTATTAATTCTGAGCATTTTTCTGTCTTTTTCAAACCAGCACATAATATATATTTTCAGTTATGATAGATTGACTGCAATGGCATAATATATATTTTCAGTTATGATAGATTGACTGCAATTATAGGAAATAGTGAAGAAAAAGCTGTATTCTAGAATCAAGACATTTATCTGGACAATCTATTTCTATTTCATTTATACAATGTAATCAGGGTCACACACTGATCCATGCCAGGCACAAATAAGTCACATTACAGCCACTCAGGAATACGGTATTTAACTTCCACCAGCTTGAGAATTGTTATCTGATTTTGCACAGCATGTTGAGACCATACTCCTCATCTGGATGTGGTTGTTGTGACCCTTGGGAAGGAGGTCCAGAAGTTTTTAAGCCCATAGAATTTGACCCGTTAACCCATTCCCATGAATCAAAGGGAGAGGGTATGTATATGATCATTTTGGTCATTTGCTCAAGAGGAAGATCTGGGAGCCATAAAAGCTATGCAGTCCGGTTCCCAAGTTGCATTTTCTGCATCCCTGGCTTAGTATGTCATGTAAATCCAGTCAAATGTGCAATAATTCAGCAAATCATCATTAAGCCATTTTAGGCTTAGCACAATGTCTGAAGTCTGTCACAGAAAACAAAATGAATGGACCCAGATTGTCTGGAAAAGTATCCTTCCAAAACATAAGCCAGTGTGAATGGTCCAGTAAAATTATAAGCATCACCTAGATTTTCAATTTTTACTAAGAAACTCAACGCTACCCATTCATACAATGATATGGAGACATTGGGGTTTAACTTACTTCAGTCTGACTGATTCAATCTCTCAATGCCTAGCTATTTCACCTTCTGGCTAATCCAACTTCTTCTAAGCAAATGTTAAGATAATAAATCTCCCAGAGCTTTACCTAAATGCTTAGAACACTTGGTATTATTCACATGTTCTCAGAGGCCCAATTATGGGACCTGGCAGCACAGTTTTAAAGACAAAATAGGTATTGTATGTCTTTTTATTTGCCTGGCCAACTCAGTTGTTCAACTTGCCTTCTGAGTGGGGAGCAAAATGAAGACCAAGTGGGCCTCACCCTGCCCGGCAAACTTTTACCCTTATGCAAACTGCTTGCAACATTTTATTTTCCTGCCTGTCCTTCTTGGTGTGATTAATAAAGTGATGCTTTCATCTACACCTCAGGGTGAATGTTTAATTAAAACTAGGGGGTATTCATTTTCAGACAGGAGAATGTGTAACAAGTTGCATCACTTGCCTTTGGAGAGGCTTCAACAAAGCAATTTTACTTGCAATCCCTATAATCTAGCACCAATAATATGAAGTTGGTCAAAATAGCATATATAATTATAATTTGCTTTTTCAAAAATCTGCAATAATAAAAATGCTGCATCAGTTCTACAATCTTCTGTTTTAGGGAGCTCCAGCAGCTAAAATGTGACTAATCAGACATTCCCGCTTCCAGTACAAGTAATACAAAAATCATTCCTGATTCAAAGGTAACAAACTTGGGCAACAATAAAACAAATTCATGGACTGAAAGAATTTACTGTCGGAACCAATAGCAGTGGTCTTTTTATCTACTTTAAAAATTAATATTCATCTGGGTGATTGTTAGTGTTCCTTTGTGCCTTTTTGGTATTTATAATTTGCCCTTAATCGGGATTTTTGTGATAATTTTCCTTAAGAATGCATGAACAGATCTAGTTTTTGAATGCCTAATGAAAGCAAATTTTTAAAGCTTCATCACTTCCTCCTCACATTTTCATTCTACCATTACATATCTCTCATTCTAAGACAACCTGGATAAAAAGGTTTCACATCCCACCCATCCTAGTCAGGAGTGCCTCAGAACATACAAAACCTTCTGTGAAGAATCAAAGAGCTGAATGAGGCAATCAATTTTATTTAGAAAACTGATGTTACCCTTTTAACAGCTCTAGGGGACTTAAAAAAATACAACCCAAAAACAAGACCATATACCCACTCCTTGCTACTTCCTTGGTTAACAACCATTTCCAAATACAATGGTAATAAACAATTCATTTTCCAACCAATGCACCCATTTACGCCCGAATTTCATGTGCTTAACACACAAGAGTGAGAGAGTAACTTTGGCATAGCTGTACAAGAGAATTTTATCTAAATGAGACAGCAGTCTCTTTCTCTCCTCCTCTTTGTCATGCGTTCATTTACCAAACATTTGGTTAAGTGACCTGGTCATTGAAATGGAATGAGTCACTAAATGAAGAGCTGTGCTTAGAAAAATGAAGAACATAAAGCCTTATGTATAATGTAATTGTATAATGTTAAAACAATTTAAAAAGAGATTTTGGCAATACTATAATTAATAAAATGGGAGGAACGACGTTGTTTGTAATGGTTAGTTCTTATTCTCACAAACCATATATTGTTATTCGCTTGTTGAACAAAAATTTCTAGCTACAAATTTCAAACCCAACCTTCTCGCTCTACTACTTTTTGGTGGGAAGCCAGTGACATCAGGCAGTCATTCTCCTTAAGCCCAATCTACCTTACATGAATGTTGTGGAAAAGAAGCTTTATGTTTGCTGCCTTGAGGTCCTCTCTTTAACTATAATGGTATGTGGCAATGACCTTGGGAGACAGGTGGAAGAACCACAGACTAGACATCAGTTAGAGAAGAGGCAGCTGAGCCTGAAGAAGGAAAGTGGGTGTGGTAAACATCTCAGAAAAAAAAAACTTTCCTAGTTTCTTGAACTGTAAAGGTGACGGAAGGAGGAGATATACTTTCAGACTCACAAGATTTTCTTAATGGAACTTTACAATAAAATTAGAGCTAGCATTTCTGGGCGTGCTTCTTGTCTGGACGATCTCACAGGGCTGACAGGAACTCTTTAAAACAGCTGCCATGGGCGAACCCCGGGAAAAGGCATGGTTATATTAAAGAATGGCACACATAATTCGTGCCACTATGTGCATTCCAAGAAATCTTTCGGGAATCAAATCCAAGCAGCACTTCAGAGCCCTACTACTGACTTGTACTTACTTAATAACCAATTCTCTAATTCCACAATCATTTTCAGGCAATCTGTTTCCTGCTTCCCAAATGAAAAAAAATCACATTTGGCTCTTCTTGCATTTCATATTGCTGTTTTCAGCACCTTTCTTTAACCAGATGAGTTCAGAAGACATGACATTTTTCTCAAGGTGAAAAAAAAATCCTCATGCTGTCCCACTTTCATCCCTGTCACACCTGCATAAGATGTCACAATGCAAGTAAACAAAGGAGTTTGTGTCGCAACAGCGCGACACCACTTTTATCTTCTGCCCCCCCCCAAATTCCTTGAAGATACCTCCCCCTAAAACTAATCAAGATCTCACTCAAAATACATTCCTGTTCCTTACGCTCTTTCTGCAACTGATCACTAAGTAGTTTTTAAACATTCCTTATCTCTAGTGTAAATGATCGTTCTAGGCTATGAACATGTCAGCTATGAAGGTAATGTAGATTAATATAGTGTGTGGCAAATATAACTTATCATCACCATTCCTACCCTTGTTAGAACTGGGGAATCAATTCGGACAAACAGAATAGTTAACACATAGACCAACCATATGCAATAATTTATCATTTTAACTGTGAATGAGAAAAGTGTAGCTGATTCTCCACTATCATCTCTTTCATACTGCCTGTAATCTCATTTAAATAAAATTCTGACATGTTTTCTTTCCTCTCCATGCTGCTAACATATTAATTAGAGTTTTGCACCTGGTGCCTTGCATGGGCCTATGAGAATATAACTGTTGATTGATTCTTCTCTCTCCTTTCTTCTCGCCTCATTTGCTTTTTAAAAAATATATTTTGATTTATAAAAGAAAACAAGGACATAAAAATATTAAGGGATTCTGTCTCCCCTTTCCTACGTTGTTCAGCATTCTGGTTTTTGACTGGTTAGTAAATTTGTAATTACTGATTTTCTAACCAAACATTTTAAAATATTATTATTTCTGTTAATCAGCTTTCTTATCAGTTTCAAAGAAAAGAAAACAAGCAAACCCCACACAGATCTAATGTGAATACGTGCAGCATATTTATACTCACATTTGCAGCTTTGCACTTGGTTTTGGCCACAACAGTTCACAGCTCACAGCCGTGAATTGTAGAAGCTGTTCTTTATTTTAAAAAGCAGCCTAGGGATTCAGTGTTCAGAGATACTACAGGGAAAAGCAATCCCAAACACACACATAATAATATAGTACAGTGTGAACTCAATACAAGACGAATTATGGTGTTATCCTGTTTTCAAATGACAGTCACTCAGTTCAGGCTAAGTTTGCTATTAGATTCCTTTTGCTGGCAAAACAAAAAACACACCAAAATAGTATATGTGCATGACTTAATGTAACTTTTTTGTGATTTTATAAAATACTGATATAATTGTTACACTTGTTGTTTATATTAGCATCAATATAAAAATGGATAAAGTTGAAGATTTGGTACAAATATCAAGCAGTTAACTTTGTTCTCAACATTGGTTTAACATAATGCCCACAAAACAGAAAATAAAGTGTTTCCAGTGGATTCAATGAAAAGTTCAAAATTCTCTTCCTTCTTTCTTCCTAACCTATCAAATCACAAGTATAAATAACTTCCAAAACATAACACAAAATAATTTTTCAGTATGTAAATTTTAGGTCTACATTCGCCTCTTCATACTACATTTAGAACCCTCAAATGAACATACTAAGAAAAAGAGAACTCAGAATAAATAATAAAGGATGAAAACACAATCTTAATGTTTTATTTTTACATGAATTCACAGAATCACGCAAACACCTGATAATGAACCCTAATTCTAATATGGAATTAGGCTTCTAAATTATGGTGTGTTCTAAATATTTTGATCTACAAATCATATCAGAGATTGGAGGATATTCGTTATAGAGTAATTAAGTTCTATTAAGGTGATAGCAGCTCCAAGGCCCTTCTAAAGTACCTTTATTTTATTTTGGCACGTATGGAGAATAGTGGGAAGAAAAGGAAGGGAAAATCCTTATACAATCATCCTCAACTTACAACCATAATGGCCCCCATTACAGTCATCAGTCATGAAAATTATAAAGACCATACTTGTTTTTAACTTTTTTGGGGCAGTCATAAAGTGACTGCCATAGTTGTAAAACAAATGCTAGTGTCATAAAGTGAACCCATTGTTCGCTATGGGTCATTTTTGGCAAAAACCCATTGTTTGCTATGGGTCATTTTTGGCAAAAGCCATTAGGGCAAAAATATTGAAAAGCATGGTCAGGAGGATGCAAACAGCCATAAAGGCAGTAGCTAAGCGCCTGACATGAGATCACATGACTATGAAGACAGGTGACTATTGAAACTTCAGAACCAGGTTGTAAATACCTTTATGGGCACTGTTATAGCTTCAACCGATTGCTGAGCAATCAACCACAAGTTAAGGACTATCTGCACACATATTTACTTAATAATAGATGCATTTATTAAAATAGCTTATCAGGCAGCCAGTAAGGAAGCATAAATAATCAGCATTCCACATTATTCCTGAAAGAATCCCTGTGTAATTTGGGTAAACACACGCCAAATTCTGGATAAACTCATGCTATACTGGAAAGTATACTAATAGGGTCACACAATAAGTACTTTTAGGCAAAGTCTGAAAGGTCCTTAATTCAAATAACTACAGAGGAATATGACAGCATAAATAGGAGAAGATTAGGAGCAAAAAGTATCATTCTACAAACACATCTTACATTAATGAGTTTTTTTAAAAATATTACACTGTAGAAATAAATAACGTTATAAAGTACTTACAAATATCTCTGGTTAATCAACTAAAATCTACAAATGTTATATTTAATCATTACATGGATTAAAGTAATAACACTGTTTATTGGGGAAAGACAAGTTTCCAGAAATTGATGCATCTTCAAGTTACCTCAAATAAACCTGAAGATTTTTTTAAAAAAAAAACCATTCACCATATCGTTAAAATTACAATTACAGTCATGTGCACCTACCTGAACATAAGTGCCACTGTGTTATTAGGACTTATTCCTGAGTAGACACATATAGGTTTGTATCATGCTGTAGGTATCATACAGAAGTAGTACAATAGAATAACGGAACATCTTAAGGTACCATCATTAGCATCAGGCTCAGTTTCTGTTGACTTTGTAAGTGCTTTCCATCTGTCCTTGGCAGGAATTTTGAGCCCTTTCAGAGACATTCCGATTAATCTT
This sequence comes from Stegonotus admiraltiensis, assembly GCA_032468215.1. Taxonomy (NCBI): domain Eukaryota; kingdom Metazoa; phylum Chordata; class Lepidosauria; order Squamata; family Colubridae; genus Stegonotus; species Stegonotus admiraltiensis. Next base: position 486,021 of record JANHZT010008356.1, on the reverse strand, counting down.
TTTGATGTCCTCCATTTACCATCTTCCATTTACCATTGCTATATGGTAGTTTTTTGCTAATTCTTCATATACTTGCATCACTTCTCCAAAGAATTTAAGTTTTGCTAATTGTTGTCTCAAGTTATCAGTGCATTTCTTCCAGGATCAGTTCATTGGCTCTTTTTGCAAACCATGCAAAACTTTGTAACCAAATCCTGACAGAATATTCTTTCTCAAGTGGAAAAATAATATTTGACCTATTTCAATTTTAGTTGCCATGCAATCATTTTCGCTTATGAGCTTGCCTATTCTTGCCACTGAATTCCTTCCTAAAATTAATTCCATTACTATTCCACAGAATTCCAAGAAAACTATCACCTTCTCTTCATCATAAACTATAAAATAGTTAAGGATGAATGCTTGCCTTTGGTTTTTTAATATTTAATGCACATTGTATAATTTTCATTGAACAGATGCAGAATCAAGCATATTTAAGGTAAGCAAAAAAACCCACCCTTTTTCTAGAAAAAAACTCCTTTTAAGTTTATTATTCATATCCACATCTGAAGTACTTAGCTGGAATTTATTCTGATTGGTTCCGATTCCAATTATCTGGGGGTCAATTTTTTGATGTGACAATAATCCCATTAGTAACCATTACTAAAAAAAAATCTCAACAAGCCACATGCACACTTATGTGTAATGCTGTTATACAGTTGTTTTTTTGAATCAATCGTAACGTTCTTTTCAAGTTCATAGCAACAGATTAAAATCCTGAACCAACCACACGTTTCATTAAGTTTCCTAGAAGAACAGCTACGATAGTATTTGGAGCAAATACGACCAAAAACTCTAAGAAATGTAAGGAGCCTCAAGCCTCCTTTGCAGTATTTTCAAAATACAGAGATTGTTATAAACCTGCTCATGTTAACCGAATAACATGCTCCTTTTAGCTTTTCGTTTTATTTCGCAAATAACAAATCATCATTAAAAAAAATCTGCCATGCGCAGTTTAGTAAGAATTGTATATTTATAATTTCAACTAAACGACGAGGAACCGCTAACAAATCACCAACTTCAACTCTGAAGTTGGAGCTCAACCTCTCGCCCCGAAACAGCTGCTTTGTATTCTCCCACGTGACTTATCCGATCAAATAAAAAAAGCCGGCTCAGAGCGCGCGATGACATCATTGTTATTGAGAGAGAGGCGGAGTCTCGAGACCGGCATAGTACAACCTTAAGGATGCCATGGGGGAACGAACGTCTTTAATTTCTACCATAGAGTTATCGAGGGCTAGCACGGACCATAGTGACTACCGGCGCTTTCCGGCCGTTATCGGATGTTGAATGGCTATGTTTCCTTTTCCCGCGCCTTTTCTCCGAGAGCATGCTGGGAAATGTTATTAAAGAAACACGTCTTCCGTTTCATTGGTCTTTCCTGTGCCGCGCTTGATGAAGATGGTGAGTCTCGCCAGGGGCTGTTAGGTAGAAAGCAAGTAAGCCGTGTCGGTTGGTTTTGTTTAATAAAAATAAAAGAAAATCGATGGTATTACATTATGCACGGAAAGCTAAAACAACACTTTAGGACTATCAAGTCATAGCTATTATAATACAAGATTTTATTTTTAAAAAAAATATTTAAATGAGGTCAGTTACAAATTAAATTTTGCGCTTCTGCAGAAAAAGAAATAGCGATGACCAAAATACTGGGTTTTCAGGACCATTTCTAAACCTGTAGACTCGGGACAGCGTAGTGTTGCACACAAACTTTTTATATCCTTTTTTTTCCAAACCTAAACATGTACAATATTCCTGCGTTTCTACTGCTTTGACAAACGCTGGTGTATATTAATTTTTGGTCAGTTTCTTTTGAACGCTTCAAATAATAATACAGTCATAGTATATACCATAAATACAGATGGAATTAATCTTACTATGCTGAAGGTCTTTCAGCAAGAAATTACTTGTGACCGAGACTAGAGTCACATCTAGATGCCATCAGTCGTCATGGTGTGCTATAGTCCTCGAAGAATAATGACTGATCTTTATTCACTGACTCTGTGATTCATTAGCAGACTCAGCTGCCAGATTGGTAACAGGTATGAATTACAACAAACTTCCACTGTATTGCTGGGGATAGGAGATAGCTTGTGGCGGACATGGTAGTTGTGATGAAAGTAGTATATGCTACTTTCATAACATTTAAAAACAAAATAGAGAGCAAAAGGGACAGACCTATTTTGCTTTCTAAAAGAAACAAATTCTTCAGAAAAGGAATAAAATACTAGAACTACTTCAGTTATGTTATTTGTAAATAAATTATAAAAAGCAATTGCTTGGTAGTGAGCTAACTCAATTATGTTCCAAAATGGGTTTGACTCATACCTGAAATTGTGCCCCAAAACATGGATAATTAGTTGATTATTGTATTCTATGAGCTATTATAATTATTTCAGATGTTTTCAAATAGGCATTGATTTTGATTTTCCACTTTCATATATTTTTAAACTTACTGTGGTTAGCAAATTTTAAAATTCTCTATCAGTCAGGATTTGCCTAATGCTGTTTGTGTAGAATTCTCCATAGGATTACAGAATCTAGATTGTCCAATGTATTTCTGTAGATATTAACATATCAGGTTTTCTTAGATTTGTTACATTGTTTGGCAAACAGTAAATTAAATCTTTTCTTTCCATGGAGCTGCATTGCGATATATTTAGCTGTGCTATGATTCCTGTAGGAAGTCTACTAATCTTAATTCAATGCTTATACACACCTTTGCACAGCAGCCGTCAACATCCCCAGGGTTGGGGCTGAAGTAAGAAGCTGAGAGCCTTCAGCAGTCTCATCCAGCCTCAGTGGCACCACTGCCACTGAGAAATGCCACCCAATTCCCCACTCCAGCCAACCATGCTAGCATCATTGTGCAAAGCCCCAGTTGCCCCGCCACTATGTTCTGGATTCCTAGCTTTACCTTCCCATTAACCCAAGCATTTTTCTCCCGCCTGCTCATGAGGCCCTATTTGGAGAGAGTAGTCCATGTGGCTTGAGAAAAGCAGCCTCAGGAAGAAGGCCTGGTGTAGTTGGCAGATGTAAAAGATAAGGTTCACTGTTTTGGTAATTGAAGAGAGGCTGCTGCATTGCTATAGACTAATTTATTGGTTCGATTTATAATAGACACAACAAGCCTGATTACAGATTCAATACTGATTCTTGATTTTTTTTTTCAGGGTTACTACAGAATTGGTGGAAAGAAGAAGGTGCTTTAGTAATTGATTATAGAATTCATCTGCAGCTGACAAAGTGATGTTTATATTTCAATAAAAATACACTGGTCAAAAAAATAAAGGGAATACTTAAACAACACAATGTAACTCCAGTGGACTAAAACACTGTTATTAACATCTGCTGCTTGCAATTACTGCAAGTTCGAATCTCACCAGGCTCAAGGTCG
>JANHZT010008356.1:436683-452941 GCA_032468215.1 Stegonotus admiraltiensis | reverse complement strand
CTATATTTGTTTTCTGAGGTTTTCGCGGGTGTTTGTATGTAGGTCTTTGGTTGTTCGGGTTTTCCCCTGCGTAAAATTGGAAGTATCTTCGCAACGTTTCGACAAAGTCTCATTCGTCATCTTCAGGCTGGTGCTTTTGGCTTCTTGTCTCATTCGTGCATTGCTCCCAGAAGCACGAAGCCGAAAGCACCAGCCTGAAGATGACGAATAAGACTTTGTCGAAACCTTGCGAAGATACTTCCAATTTTAGGTGGGAGAAAACCCAAACAACCAAAGACAGACAGACAGACAGACAGACAGACAGACATATGCACACAGTAGCATTTTTAATGGATGAATCATATGACTAAATAACTCATGTTGCCAGTAGGAGTGGAATGAATCTATTCCAAATGCAGAAAACACTAGTTTATTTTAAACCTGTCAATTCAAGTCTCACCACATTGCTACAGTACTAATTGCAGCATGATCAATATGGGTTCGTTACAACTGGACACATAAAATTAACAATTGTCCCTTCACTCTCCTTTTTAAATCATTTTATTTTATTTTCATGGATGTCTAAAAGCACAACCAAGAAAAAAGGGAAGTGGAAAGAAGTGAAGGAGGGAAAAGAGATTTATAAAAGATGTGAAAAACTGAGAAAAATTCTAAAGTAACGTCAGACTAAAACATTACATTAGCTCCACACATAAAATAATCGTTACTATTATTGAAATCAAAGCAATAATTAGCAAAGTAATAATGTTTAGGTCAAAAAAATTTGGCCTTTGGTGGACAAAAAAAACATGATTATTTGAATAAAAAAAGCAATATAGAAACTGAAACTGAATAAATCCTCAGGACTAGGGTTTTTTTTTCATTATAAGATATTTAAAACTATCCATTGAAACAATAATCCAAGTAATGAATAACATACAATGAAGTCTTCATGGCAAAATACTTTTATCTCTTTGATTTACAGATAAAAGAATGATCTAATTCATTCACAGCCACACTGGTCTATCTTTTTACTGAATGTACATAACAAACTTGGAGGAAGTTAAATGGCCTTTAACGAATACATCCTGATCAGGCTAGATTTTTCCAGAAAATATATATAATATCAGATATAACTTGAAGATCTATAAAAATATATATATAATATTCTGAATATATATTTAGAATAAAAGCAGTGGTGGTGCAGTGGCTAGAATGCACTATTGCAGGCTAATTCTGCTGATTGCCAACTGCCAGCAGTTCGGCAGTTCGAGTCTCATCGGCTCAAGATTGATTCAGCCTTCCATCCTTCCGAGATCAGTAAAATGAGGAGCCAGATTGTTGAAAGCAAGATGCTGACTCTGTAAACTGCTTAGAGAGGGCTGTAAAGCACTGTGAAAAGGTATATAAATCTAAATGCTATTGGTATATTCTGACTATAAATTAAGGGAAGTTGTATTGAAAGAAGAGGAGCATGTTTTTAAAACTGGAGAAAGAAACATTAATAACCTGCACTATGTTGATGTCTCTAATAGTTGGAAATGTAAAGAATCTGCAAGGTATACTAATAAAAGTCAAGGAGCATAATGAAAAAATGGGATTAAAATTAAATATAATGTCAATAGATTTAACAACCAGCCTCAAAATTGACAATGAAGTTATCAAAGTAATGGATAGCTTCAGTATTTTAGGATCAGCCAACATTAAAGGAAGAAGCAGTCCAGAAATATGCCATAAACTAATACTTGGTAGACCAATTATGAAGACCTTCAAAAATATATTTCAATGTATGCTATGCTATGATGTGCTTATAGTGTATCAAGAAAGATCAGAATAGTTCAAGCAATGATATTCCCTGTGACACTCTATGGAAGCAGACGTTGGACTCTGAGGAAACAAGGTGGATAGACTCAGTAACAGTGGCAATGAGTCCACTGTAAATCAAGTTAGGGATAGATCATCATGGAGAAAAATATATCTATGTGTTTGACATAGATGGTACATAATCAATACTTTAAATGCCATAAGTATCCATACCATCCACATCCATATGTATACAACAAAATAAGATAGGCACTATCCAAGCTAGAGAGCGGTATCAAAGAAAATGAGTGAGAAACTGTGTTTAGGATATGTCTCCCATATTTTCAACATAGAAATACCCTATATACTTGCAAATAATCCCAGCTGCAGATAAACTGAATCCAATTTGGGAGGAGGAAGTGATGGGAAAACATTTGCCTAGGAAATTGCATCTGTAATTTTATCTTTGGCCATGTTAACTGGGAATTATGATTGTTGAATCTCAATACAAATGGAGGGTCCAGATAGGGAAAGGTTGGCCTTCATTACAGAAAAAAAGTAATTGGTATATACAAAGATCTTGAGATTCTTTATGTTGCCTATCCTTCCCAGGAACTTTCACCGAGATTTTCCAACCAAAGAGGAACTATGGTTATTGAGGTCAAATACATCCACAAAGTATCCGAGTCCCCGAGACTTCTTTTTTTTTTTGTTTCAACATACAATCCCTATTTAGCAATCTGTAGCCCAGGATAGAGGAGAAGTTACTACATTCTGTAAGGCTTGGTAAATTCCAAATCAGTGTGTATACATTTGTTTCTCCTGGTAGATTATTTCAGGCAGTATAGAATGTAAGGATTAAATATGTAGTAAGCCTACAACCATGTCCTGGTAAAAAGAATTCTATCCAAGTATTTAATCTTCTAATAATAAATAGATAATGCATTAGCAGCATTATGCCACACCATCTTTTCAGATATATGTATCCAGAACTGCAACTCAACCAAAGTAACTTTAGGAAACAAAAAAGCATCAAGACATGTATTTCAGACACAGAAATAATAAAGCATTCATTTATAAGACCACGTAAGTGATTAAAAATACGCAGTAAAATCATTCCAAGATACTGTTATTACCCATCAAGGAAAGAATGCTCCTTCTTGAATAAAAGTTTTCTGCCAGTAGCTAAACAAAGACAATGCTGAAAGACCAGCTTACCTTGGAAAATAAGTCAAAGCAACCCAGGCGGCTGATGACACAATATACTTCAGGCAGGCGTGGTCCTTTTCCACTTGGCTGCCAATTTGAAAAAAATGAGATTTGAATCACCTTTTAAGTCATTTTCAGATAGAATTATGCTTTTTGTATCACTGTTCTGCCATTCTTCCTCAAAGTAGTTACACTGTTTTCCCTATGATGGGAAACCAATTACACGAGGAGCCCTCTTTTCCTGTGACAATTGCTGTACAATGGAGACACTCCAGCATTCTCCCAAGTCAAACCAGGAACAATTACAACTTCTTCAAGCTGGAACTTAGTTTCATTTTTCCATGGCACATGGAGTGAAACCATCCAGACCACTCATGAGGAAGATCGGAAAAGTGGGATAAACAGTAGTACCATTCTGTGGTCAAATATACTGTGATAGAGTTTGCTATGAACTTCATTAATTAATATGCATGCCGAATCCACAATATATCAGAACCATAACAGAGTTTTTACACCAATGAATGCAATCAGGAAATAATGATATTTCAGAGAACTGATTCCAGGAACTATGGCATGATCTAAACAGGTTGACTTTATTTTCCTTCTCCTGTCCAACTGTGCAACCACTATGAGGGCAAAATATTTTGGCCCAGGTTCAACAACAAGGAATAATCAATCCCTGAGGGGATACTTCTTTTAGATACAACACTTCTTTCCATTTTCAATTAAATCAAAAGCTATGGTGAATTTAAACAAGAATCCTGTTTGTTAACCTGACTTTTATGGCCCTTTTACTTTTTTTTACCCTAGATAATCAAATTATTTTTCTTTTTGCATATCACTCAGATTAATGTTTTAAAATGAAGATGCTTAGACGGTCAACAGGTGTTTGAGCTACTACAGTAAAAAATCATAAAAGCTCTATGTTACTAAGTGAACACAGATGAATCTATTTCTGGATCAGGACCTGATGCTTAGTAGACGTCATATTTCTGAAAAAATAGAATCTTTGTCCATATTAGGTATAAAAAGGCCCTCTAAAAGCATCAAGAGATTATATCCAGCATGTGGGATTTGGGTTAAAATCATTGTGTCAAATCTGCAGGAATGTTGAAAGCATGCCAGGCGTCCTGGACAGCTACCAGCTAAGAGCTATCTTGCTGAGTGCCAGTAAAAACACTGCATTCCTGGTCCTATATAATAGCAGAAACAATAATGGTCACAGTTTAATCGAAGGCTGTGGCCCCATGAAATATTAGGGGTTTTTTGCAATGTTTTTTTAAAATTTATAATGTCACTTTTTTAAAAAGTATGTTTACTTCTCAAATGTCTCTTCCTTCATGCCCCATATTTTAGTTAACTTCTTTTTATCAATAGCATTGATTCACATTGTGTTTACAAATCATGATGACAAAGAATGGAGCACACTAGAGTGGAAAAGCTTTTGACTGGCTGAAATGTTTAGTTCTGTTAACTCTAATGGTGATGGATGGGAGGAGCCATTTGATAATTTCAGTCCCTTCCCAAGTTCACTATTTCTCAGATAAGTTTGTTTTCCCAAAACACGGCCTTTTTTTCGTATTTAAGCAGAGCAGCTGGTTGGATTATAATAAATTTAATGTGAGTTATTTGAGTTCTGTAGTTACAGGAAATCTGCATGCTGTGGTCTTGATTAGTATACTGAGACAAAGGAGATCTTTCTACCAAGGTTCATCTCTGGATAACAGGAGGCGGCCACCTTTCTGTGAAGCTTTATTGATCCAGCATAGTAGGGTTCAAGCAATGAGCCACATGGCAACAGAAATGACCTGAATCTGAGGGCAGATTCATGCAGCTCTTCTGTATATGGCTAAATTCATTGGTTCTGCTCAGATGTTTTCATATAAGTTCCTTTGTCAAATGAATCATCTGAATTACTTCCTATTGTATAACATGCAGTTCTGTGCCTCCCAGCTACCCCTACTAAAATGAGTTAGGCTGAAGCATGTCAAACAGCCTGTGTGGCCATGGGCCATCCAAATTATCCACTTCCCACAATTAAGGCGCAAAACACAATGAGATCTTGCTGTTCTTATTACATGATCAACAATGCCTAGAACAGCTGTAAAGGATAAGCTTTGAATTTCCTGTGCAAATGAAGTTAATATAGTCTTAAACATGGGGAAGTTTAGTTAGCCATTTCTCCAAAGAAGGTATCATACAATATAACCAATAAGAAATATTGTGGCAATTAATATATTAGCAAAGCTAATTTAGTATACTTAAAGGGAGTATATGGCTTAGCAAGATTAAGAATATTGCAAGTTTAAATGGAAAATTCAGTTTTATTTTTTAAATTTTACTTTTAAAATTAGTTTCAATCTAATATGAATTATATTTCTAACAATTTTGTAATCATTGTCATTGTCATCCATTTTTGCAATCAGAAGTTGTATGATATACCAACAATAAAACCTCTTATCCAATTCTCTCTAATATTTGGAATACATTTAGTATTCTTCTTTGAGTATTCCTCCCCATTTCATCTCTATTACTACATTCACTAATCATGCAATCTTTGATTTATTTTGGATTTGGAGCCATACCTTACCAATAATTTATAAACCCAGCCTAGCAAATGTTTCAAATTACACACTATAAGGTTTATTAATTCTGTCCAGACTCTCGCTATTCTCCCTTTTTTTTGTAGTTCTTTTTGTCTTATGCTATCAATTTAAAGATATCTGAATCAACCTTATGACCTTCTAAAATACATTTTTTGTCTTATTGATACTTACAATTTGCTATCTAAATGAGTTATTATATTTTTACTGAATATTTAATTCTAAAAAAAAGTAGGTGTGGTGGAGGAATCTGGTTTTACTGTACTTTTTCTCTGTTTGTCCTAGACATTCAATAGATTACTTATTATATGAACTTTTATATACTGTTTATTTCTTTCTGTATCAATGGGCGATCATAGGTAAGGATCCCATGTAGTATTTCACTTAAAGAAGCAGGTTCTAATCTAGTTTAATAGTTCTGCCTTGTAAAAAAAACAGTGGAAAGGCATGAAATACCCCATTAAAGACTCTTTGTGCTATGTGAAACCAGCAATTGTTCATTAACTGAGTAGAAGCTTCTCAATGCTGGACTGTATGAATCAGCAGTGCATTAGGGAAACTCTATACAATCTTTGAACTGTTGTCAACTTTACATAATAGTAAATAGAAAAAAAACCCATCCTATCATCAAAATCAATTTTCCCACCTGGAAACATCAACCTTTGACTTTAAGTAAGGAAGCATTTGATCTTATAACACCTTACTATAAAACACTCAGCAGTTAATACTTCTGTTTAAATGTTTAAATGTTATGTTTTAATATGTTCCATTAAAATGGTCTATTTAAAGTTGACTCAAACAAATCTTGCTGCAAGCCTATGAGCCAATTCCTTCAATCAGATGGAAGTGTTGTTGTCAGGGTTCCTTGCATAAGAAGTTCATCATGGGTGAAGCATAATCCTAAAATGCTTTCTCAGAATTAAATCTCACTATGTTCTTTGAAATTAGACACAACGTTGTATCTAGTACTGTAGGCTGTTTGCCTCTTGATAGTGGGACAATTAAGGGCTGAGAGCTCTTGAGCTCTTATTCTGTTTGTGGGCTTTTTGGATACACTATCTGATTCCCATAGAAAAAAATGGATTGAGTAGCTAGGCTTCTGATCTCATCTAGCAGAGGTATTTCCGTATAGGTGTTGAAATATATAATAAGCAAAGCAAGAACAAACTTCCAGGGACTGCAAATAATTTCTACTTTCTAGATACCAGGAACTCCTATTAAGATTTAATGAATAAGAACTACAGACTCAACCATACAAACAAAAGTATTTGAATATAATTTCTAACAACCCCAAGAAGTAAAGTAGCCATCCAGAAATCAAAGCTGAATTTGTCAAGAAAACATTAATGGCAATCATTAGAACCAGCTTAAAACAATTAGTTATGTAAAGGCAATAAAGCATTTAGTTATTAAATGAGACCGTGCTATATATATTACTTGCAGGAATCTGACAACTGTACTTGTCTAACTTAATTTTTTCGGAAATGAGAATATTAAGCAAAAATTGGACTGGAAGCAGAACCTGACAGTTACTCAACATAAACTGCCAACATTATTTTGTATCCCTCTAAGTTATGAACTTGTTACAAATTCAGATCACATTGCATAGATCAGAAAGCTTCTTATGAATGTGTATTGTCAGAATGAAGAATAAATGCAAGGCTAGAAAAAGATAAATAAATAGAAAGCTTGGTATAGTAGCAGCAGTTATCTGCAATTCCACATGCTCTCAGTGTCCATATGGTCCTCCATCTAGCCCCACTAGCATTTTTGAGATAAATGTCAACCTAGTAAACATCCAGAATCCACTGTGAATTGCTCCACTAGTGTAAATGATCAATCACCGCTGCTGCAACATTTTCTCCAGAAATACTCTATTCTAGGTTATATCTGCCAAACAGAAAGTAAGACTAGGTGTGGAGTAAATGAGAAATAAACATTAGAAGATAGCCCTGCTTAAAAAAAAAACACCTAAAAATACCCTGCAACACTGAATGCAAAAATGTAGCACAAAATTTCAGGGGAAAAATACTACTCAACTTGGGAAAGTTAAATTATCTTATTTGTGTTTATTTATTTTTAATTACAGTATTTACTATTAACAGCATTTATATGGTACCTTAGCCTCAGGACACTATCAATAATAATAACAAATATTCAAATACAATTCCTTTGCCAAGAAAGCTGGGTTTCTCCTTAAGATCATAAATAAGATTTGTTGTATACACTATTTATGTATTAAAGAGGTAACATACAATATCTTTTGGTTACCTGGCTCATTATAGAATAATAGAACTGAAAGAAACTCAGAAATGTTTTTCCTATTTTAGGTTCAATACAAGATCTACAATGCAAAACACAAGTTCAGCATTCATAACAAATAGATATGATGTCCCTGCTTAAGTGTGTGAAGAGAAGGAGAACCCATTAGCTTCTCCTCTTATGAATAGATCATTTTTCTATTCATGGAATCTGATTGAAATCTTCTCCCCTGAGATAGTCACACTTATCCTAGTAGACAATCTCCTTGTTTAGCAACTTCAATCTGTACTTTAAAGCAAAAGCAAAAGAGAGAGAGAGACAGAAAGAGGGAGGGAGAGAGGGAGATGTGAAAAACATTGGTAGCTGACATCCCATTTAGATAAATTTCCCTCATCTAGCTATGCCAGCATTACTCTCACTCTAGGATATGTTGTGGTTAGGAGCTGTGGTTAGAATGCAGTATTGCAGGCTGTACCCACAGTCATGAGTTCAGTCCTGACCGAGTCAAGGTTGACTCAGATTTCCATCCTTCCAAGGTCAGTAAAACGAAGTCCCAGATTGTTAAGGGCAATATCCTGACATTTGTAAACCGCTTAGAGGGCTGTAAAGCACTGTGAAGCGGTATATAAGACTAAGTGTTGTTGCTATTGCTACATTAATTTTGATTCTAAGTACATATTTTGTGCAGAAAATGTTTTTTTTCAATTGCCATCCTATTTGAGACAGTCACTAAACAAGGTAGCCACTAAACAAGGAGCAGCTGTATATTCTGGAACGACTGAGAATAACATCTTCTGCATGGCATATAATTGAAATAAAGCTAACTAACTCCATGAGCTGAATTGATTGCCAGTTGGCTTCCAGGTCCAATTCAAGATGCTGGCTTTATAACCTTTAAAGCCCCTTCATGGCATGGGACTGAGGATTATCTGAGGGACCATTTCTCCCAGTTAAATCAGGCTGCCTCACAAGATCTGGCAGGGTAGGCATTTTGCAGGTACCATCAACCAGAAACCTTCACCATGTGTCTTCTCTGTCTCAGTGCCTATCTTATGGAATGTTCTTCTCCCCAAATTAGACTTTTCTCATTCTGAATTTGCTTTTCAAATTCTGAAAAGCCTCTGGACTTGGCTATGTTGTCTTGCCTGGAACTGTGGAAGACAACACTACAGGTCAACTCCAGACAAATCACCAAGTGGCCATCAAGTGCAGAGGCAGTGTATACCAAAATGATACACTGTGCCTGCTGCTGTTCTGCATAAATTTGAACCCCCACCCCCCAGTCAGGTAATCACCTCCTCTACATGGATGACATCAATATCTATGTCAGGTGGATCAGTGAATCACTGTCTTGTACATTCTTTGCATACAACTTTCATACAACTTAGTGTCATCCATGAAGAGCAGGTACTGTTCGTAGTTCCACTCTTGAACTTGTATCCATATCCAGTCCTTATGATTATCTGACTGAGGAGGTTCAAACCCATGTAGAACAGCAGCAAGGACAGTGCATCACTTTGGCATATGCCACAGCCGCACTTGTTGGCCACTTGTGTGAGCTGTCTTGAGTTGACTTCTAGTGTTGTCTTCCACAGTCCCACTGAGTTATTAAGGAAGGTTCTTGGTTTCCTGTTGTGTGAGAAAGAGATTAATAAATAAGTGAACTACCACAAAACCTTGTATATTTTTCCTTTTTGAAACTATTGTTATGATGTGCTTAGCATTCCAGAATTTAGTACTTTAAAAAAAAAGATTGATAATACTCACCAGTAACCTCCTGCAGTAGCCAAACCTTCTGCTGCCATCTTCTCCAGTCAGCATGAAAGAGAATGTTTCACTGCAACAAAAATTAGTGCATGTTGTAATCTGTTACAAAACATAGGGCCAAGAATAATGCCTGCTTTTTCTTTCAACTAATCCTATTTTTCTTCAGATTCAGATGTTGTCAGATATCTTCTAATCAGATAAATCTTGTGAATTATCTACCATTTTTGTTCAGGTTTTGGTATTAACCAGACAATATGTACTTATCCATGTGTCAATAAGTACAGTATTGAAAATGAGGTGCAATGAGGAAATGCCTTATATTTCCTATTTTAAAATTAATTTAAATTTTATTATTACAAAACGTAGTACTAAACATTAAGTCAATAGAAATATAGCAAAAGTAAAAGTTGGCAATCCACAGCTCAGACATAGCCCTTTCTGCAGTCCTGCAGGTCTCCTTATTACAATTTGGCCATGCTATAGTCTAGTCATCATTAGCAAAAAGTAAAACAGATTTGTCAAACCTCAGAAAAAAAATCCTCCCCAACAAGAAAGAATCAAAATGGGGAAAAAAAGAAAGAGACAAAAGTTCCACTTCTATTGCTGCCAGTGTTGATTGCCTCCTGCAGATTTATGTTGCAAAAATAATGGTAATAGATAATAGTTTAAATGCAGTACAATCGTAAATGGCAAACTCTACATAGCATAAACTACTGTTAAAAAATCTAAGAAATGGAAAAGAAACTCAGTTTCAATTCCAAATTAAATAATTAACAGTTGCATCAAAGTTATGACTTTCAAAATCTATTTGTTCAAATATTCTGGCTTTGAAGTAAATGCAAGAATGGTTTGAAAGCTGGAAAAGCTTCATAATTCTGTTCCTAACTTTTCAACTAAGTGAGAACTAGATAAGGAGGAATAATATAACAGAAACTATAGAGAAATGCTATTAGTTTCCTAGAGTTGAATACAAGGGAAAGCATTGTGCAAGCTTGGTTACTTTGTAAAAAGCTAGTACTGTGCTGATGGGAGTGCAGTTCACCTGTTATATTCAGATACTGGATTCCAGTCTTTGGCATCTGGAAAACAAAACTGAGGAATGGCTTTGAGTCGCTCTTCAGCTTCCCGAACTTGTTTTGTGGGTCTTTCTAGCTGTGATTGAACAAATCAACATCAGCAGCATTTAGCACAGACTCAAATTAATCTTTTGAAAACAGCGTTAGGAATTCAGAATTCAACAGCATAATATTACTTGCATCATTCTCCCTTCCTGTACAGATAGCTACATTCATCATTTCTATAAGCCAGAGGTTCAGGCTTAATGATGTCACAAAACAAAGAGAAGTAGCAGAACCAAAAATTTCAGTAGTATTTCTTTTTTTAGGAAGATTCCAATAATAAAAACACTCTATATTTAATACCTTTGTCACTCACCTAAATAAGACGTCTCTCACTCCCTCTCCCTCTCCCTCTCACACACACACACATATAAGATAGATAGATAGATAGATAGATAGATAGATAGATAGATAGATAGATAGATAGAAAATATCATAGTAGCAACAGACCTAACAAGAAATGAAGTAAATGGATCTCGTGACAGTAATAGAGAAATTACTCATAATTAAAAGGAATTCTTACTTTTACCTTTGGAAACTGATATGAGACTTCAGGAAGGTATGTATTTTTGGAGGGCTTCTTCTTAAGAGAAACCACCACAAAATACTCAAACAGTTCACGTTCCTGCCATTCAATTAACTCCAATTCCAGAGTTCGATAACTAGGAGCCCTCTTTAGCATTGACTGGATGTGGACAAGCCGCTGGGTATGAGCTAGCATTTCCAAAAAACAAGAAGCATTAGCTGGTGGTTGTGTGAATCATCTGAAATTGTGAGCATTTCGCATATGTTAGAAGTCCTTGAAAAGAACCATACATCATCAAAACCAGGCATGTCCAATCTGTGTCCCATGGATCACATGCGGCCTGGGCCACAAGTAATACAGGCCCACAAGACCATAAAATTTTAACGTTATTATGTGAAAATCCTCTATGAGGCCCAGGCAAGCCAAAAGGTTGGATAACCACAATCTAAACAATTAAACACCCTCAATCAACTACACAGCACCATATACTGTATAACAGATGTCATACCTAACATTTCCCAAACAAATTCTTAATTAATAAATAAAAATTAAGTAACCTTATAATCAATAAATAATCCATTCTATATGTTAGTGATGTTTTAACTATGGTAAGCACTAATAATTTATACATTACTAATTATGAAATCATTTCCAGATTTCTGCATCTATTAACCTTGCTATGTTTATGCACAATTTTATTAAACAAGACATGTGTGCATATGTAATCTGTTGGTTATGTTTAAAACAGAACTATAGGAATTGAGAGGTAGTTTGGTGTAGTGATTAAGGCACCAGCACCAGACTAGAAAGTGGAAGACTATGAATTCAAGTCCCTCCTTAGCCATAAAAGGTGGCTGGGTAACTTTGAGCCCACCACTCGCTCTCAGCCCAACCCTCCTCACAGGGCTGTTGTTGTGGAGAAAATAGAAGGAAGAAGGTGTGTTGGATATCTTCACTAACTTGAGTTATTTGTAAAAATAATAAAGGTGGAATTTTGTTGGGGATGTTCCTTGGAACCCTGACAGGTGGAATACAAATAAAATAAATAAATTGATTGATTGAATTTAGAAATCACTTTCCACAAAACAAAGTGGTAGTTAAGACTAGCTCAGGGACACAGCACATTATGGAAATATTGAAATTTTAAAATCATTTTCCAGCTGGTTAGAAAAACAAATGGGAATGAAGAAGAGAGTATCTCTCCAAGGCAATATAAGTCACATGTCAGGATTTATTAACTGCAGATCAGACATGTAGAGGCCAGTATTTCAGTTTTATATGATAGTTTTGATGGTTCACTGATTTTATAGCATATTATGCTCTCTATATATTGCAGCAAGATCCAACATGTAAATAAACAAGATATTACTTTTGAGGACAATTAGTAACAAACATACATATTACTATTTTAATAATATCACTCCATAAAAATTAGCCGCAACACGTTGCAGTTTTCCCATCTGTTTCTGCTGTACCTCAAGTTACACATACCAGAGTGATCTGCATCAATCTCAGGCCAGAAAATGTATTTGAAATAGAAGAAAATCTGGCATTAGTTGGGAAAACAACTCCATAAAAGTATATTTACTGGCCAGGTGAGAGAGTGTTAGATAGATCTGACTGCTGGTCAGCAATGGCATCAAAAGCAGATACAGGAAAGGAAAAGTGATTGTGCCCAGTTATTTCACAATGTTTTCATTTTTTAAAGAAGAATTCTAAAAATGGACAGTGTCTCAGTCAATATTTTTAAAAAAAATCAATCCTTCAGATTGGGGAAGTTTCTCCATGGCTAAGAAGCTGCACAAAGACATGACTAGTATAGTGCTGAAAAGCACATGCCCATAGCTGAGAAGAATTTAGTCCAACTTAGTTGAGTTTAGCGATCAATTTGGTTTTACCTTGGATCAGGTAGAAGCCATATGGAGCTTTTGGCAGTCCCCATAGGCCAACCTTCCCACAAGTTCTTGCCAGTGACAAAACAATGATTTGATGTGCTATATGTTGTAAAATAAGTTTATGATATTTAATGCAACTGTATTATTTCCTGTAATAATATCTATTAGGAGGAGAGGAGGAATCCTAAAACCTAAAGAGACTGAAATGTTAGCTCCTGCCAATTCTTGTGATGTCAATGCATCACCATTATGGACCCCTGCAAATCAAAGGGCAAAAATAATGAAGTAATTTCATGAAGAAATAATTCCCTGCTTTAGGGAGGCTTCTTTCCTTCCACTATATAACCAGGGGATAACATTACTGGTAAACTTCATAAGTTTACTATAATGATTACTAATACAGTACTGTAACTCTTGATTATATCCCAGAGGGTTACAGAATATGTGCAGGGAACTTCTAGAGTGAGGGGAAATTTATTTCATTTACAGGGTCCTTTCATTTGGCATATTCAAAATGTTTTGTGCATTTAAGAAAACTTCATACCACTAATTTCTGATTGCCCATGTTATTAGTTATATAATCTAATATTTAGCATTAAACTGAGAACATAATTTAAATGCAAACAGCAAGTGTCATCACTAAAACAATATAACTCGATACTGAAGCTGTCATCCTTTTGAGATTTTGTAATTTTAGGACCATGGCACAGCATTAGCTGTTTTAAAGCTGGACATGATTCAGCATTTTCTGCAGAATACAGCAATTAGCCACCAAACAGCAGGTGAGGTCAGGTCTCTTTACAAATGTTTCCTAATTCAAATATATCTATTTCCCACTCCACCCTTGCAAATAAAAATGTTTTATGCATCTACTATATATGAAGCTCTGAATTCCATCCAGCAGATGAATGGATTATTTCTTATCCTTTGCAAAATCTGTTCTACTCTTAAAACTGAGTTTTTGCTTTCTTGAAGTATTTTGCCTTTTTTGATCTAGAGTTCAAAGATATTTGATTTGCATCTTTTGAAATAACAGCAGCACAAGGTGAATTAAATACTGTGACTTAACACACAGTATATTTCAAAATAGCTGAAAGACGTATAAACAATTGTTTCCAATTACACAAAACCACATACAAAAGTCAATTTCTTTTATTCCATTGCTATTTCTAGTCAAATTAGTTCTGGTTGCTTTTTAATATTCTAAAAGGAAAAATAATTCTATCTATGAAGCATGAAAGTAGATGGCATGCACAACAGTCATCCCTCTCCTAAGACGTCATGAGTTGTCCGAGGGGGAAAAACCCCTAATCTTGTCCCCAACCCAATTTCATTGTGTTATAATGTAATTAGGAAAAACAACTGATGAATTTCTCACCTTTAAATCTATCATCTGAATCACTTTCACTCTCACTGTTTTCATCTGAAAAAGACAGGAGGATTTTACTATTAACAAAGATGCACTGCAATGAACACGTGCCAAAATTTTCTTTGTAGAAAATGGTTCATGATTTGCAAGTGTTTAAGAAAAGATAGCTTCAGCATGTCTCTGCTGCTTTAGGAAACATTGAGAAAACTGTGTTGATGTTTCCCATCCGAATTATTTAGATATTAAAAGAAGTTGTGCAACATTTTAAAGAGGAACCTCTTCAAAGTTTAAATTGCCTGAGTAATATCAATTAATAATATGAAAAATGCCAGTTTGAACAAAATGTAAGGACCATCACAGTAGCCAAACTGTGATTCATTCCAGCAAGCAGCTTTCAAGAAGTTCAAAGAAGAGGTGTACACTCTAGTTAAATGTTCTTAGACAAGCAAACTACTACACCCACACCACCAGTTGCTATGAGGAACAGCCACATCTACGTCAGCACTACCATATAGGTCTCCCTTCATCAGGAGCAGGATTAAATCTTCATCCTAAAGCTACAGCCACATACCTTGGGAATAAGGTTCATTTGGAGTTTCTGACATTTCTTCTACATCGACAGATATATACACAGGCAGAATTCAAATAAATGACATAGGCAGAATTTAACAGACATTAAAAACATTTCTTTGGAAACAGTAAGGACATACAGTCTAGTTAATAAATCCTGCTATTGTATTTATGTGTTTCACATAATAAATATATAATTGAGTATATTGGTTCACCATAAGCACACTTGTGGACTACCACTGCAGAAATTTTAGTGGATATATTCCAAGGAACAATGGAAACCATCTGCTCCTCGCTTTACACTGTACAGATTTGTGAAACTACACTAACTTTCCCAGGTTACTCCAGAATTAGTAATTGGGTGTATATACTGAAACTGATGCGCTCAAGGACTTGCATCAGAAAATATAACTTAACTCATATATCCCTCACATGAAAAGAAACAAGCATTTAATCTTAAAACTTTTGTTTTTGTCATAGGATATATTGGCATCCGAACTACCTAACAAATCACAGTAATTTCTGTAACTGATGATCAACACTTTCCTATAAATCCAAAAGATTTCTGCGCTATACCTCGCAGTGATGCAGTTTCAATATTGGACATTGAAAGCTTCTTCAATCTTTTTTTCCCTCTTTTTGCACTATAGATAGAATTGATTCTCTGTACCAGCTGTAAAAGAAGCAAAGAACCATTGGCACTGCATACAGAAATTCAGGACAAACATAAATCAAGCAGAAATTCTCTTTCACTTGAAGCTATTAAAATTGTTAAATATAAATATGAGAAACAGTTTCATGTATTCAAAATTCATCCCAAAGAGGTTCTACAAGAGGTGTTCCATAATTCAATAGAAGGTCATAGTATATGGAAGTGACCCAAAATGTAGCATAGTTTCAGTCAGGCTAAAGATTGACCTTATTTGTTTCAAATAATTTCCAGTATTTCCAGTTTCACTGATGGATTGCTTGACTGATTATGTGCCAACAAGTTGGTAGGACAGCCCTTTTCCAGGATGATCTATCCCAAATCTGGCCCCTCAAGTCTTCCAATTACCACTGTAATCAATTCAATTTGTCTTACTGTTCTTTTTTTCTTTCTTTCCTTCCATGTTCCTAGCATTATGGGCTTATCCAAATAATTATTATGCATAGCA
>JANHZT010008356.1:355582-376667 GCA_032468215.1 Stegonotus admiraltiensis | reverse complement strand
TCTCTCTCTCTCTCTCTCTCTCTCTGTGTGTGTGTGTGTGTGTGTGTGTGTGTGTGTGTGTGTGTGTGTGTGTGTGTATTATATAATATATATCCGTTATAGTGGGCTATTTCCTTTTGATTTAAATGTCCTTTCGGTTGTTTTGAGTATAATATTATGACAATGGGGTGGTCTGTAAAACTTGCAACAAATCTTTCAGACAATGAAGCTATAATTAGCTAAAGTCTTAAAAGAAATCTTACTTCATATTCTAGTTTTAAAATAATGTTTGCATGCCACCTGTCAAAAGGAAAAGCAACCTTCAGGTCAAACTAAGCCTCCCTCTGAAGATAAAATTCTGTCTAGGAATTAACAGGGATAGAAATTTAGAAAACTTCCCTTGTCTGCTTCTCCCTCCCTTCGTTATAAACCAGTTTCTTCCTTCCACCTCATCCCTCTGGGGAATCAGGAAAGTATTGAAGGAGAAATCCCTACCTCACCCTAGGTCTGGCTAACTAAAAAAGGGGTAAACAAACAAACCTTTGGTAATCTGTAGCTCAGCCAAGATGAAATGGATGCTGGGAAGCTACCAGTCAATTCCAGGATTGAAACAAAATTGAACTGTTGCCAAAAGAAGATAAGGTTCTACATAACACAAACCCCAGTTAAAAAGAGATAAAACACAAAAAACCCCTAATGCAATGCTAATTGAAGCCAAACAACGCAGTTTCCAGCCTTGCCTGTGGTTAAACTCCTCATCCAGGACTCCAGCTAACTCTCCAAAAAAGTCAAAACTCTTCTGGCCCAGAAGCCTGATGGATTTTTTTCCCCCTGTATTGGGCCTCAGGGGTCAGGTGACTCCTTCTGGGCACATGGTTGGATTGTGATTGTATGAGCCTTCTACTCCCACTACACTAATCTAACAAATGCAATTTTATTTCTAATTATTTTCTATTAACATTATGACTTTAAATTTCCCACTGACAATATATGTGTGGCCTCACTCAGAACAAAGTGGAAACTGTACTGAAGAACTGTTAAAGCCATACTTTTGCTGTATTTTCCAGAGGAAGGTGCACAAGAAATGAATATTAATATATTCAGTTTGCTATATTTTGATATGTACTACTAGAAATCCAAATACTTTGGCCACTTAATGAGAAGGAAGGACTCACTGGAGAAGATCCTAATGCTGGGAAAGATTGAGGGCAAAAGAAGAAAGGGACGACAGAGAATGAGGTGGCTGGATGGAGTCACTGAAGCAGTAGGCGTGAGCTTAAATGGACTCCAGAGGATGGTAGAGGACAGGAAGGCCTGGAGGAATGTTATCCATGGGGTTGCGATGGGTTGGACACGACTTCACAACTAACAACAACTAGAAATCCGCTATTAGTCAAAGCCATAAGACTAGAATGGATACCTACTCCAAATCACTTTACTGAGGAAAGATTTTCATATCTAAATATTTAATATTTTATAAACTATAAGAATACTATGTTTAAATGTGATAAATTAGTGTAGAGACACTTCCAGAAAAGTCTTTTATTTTTATTTATTGCACACAATTCTCTCTGTCTCATTCATTAAATTTGGAGCAAGGATGTGAGGGGGTGGATTTTTCTATTTATAATATCTTGTACATTTTTTTCCCAACATTCACTGGGTTATTTTACCATTAAAAAATTGAAGAGATAAAGATGGAATAACTGTACATTGTCTTTGACTGGTAAGGTTAAGGGATTAGAAGTCAAAATGACAAACTTAAAAGAAAGTACTCAGTCACTATATGGTTTACAAGCCACAATGATTGAGCACATACTGTATGTGCCAGTATATTGTAATATAAAAGCATAATAGTTAGGATTATACCCACAAAGGGCCATTATTGAACTGGGAGGACTAATGCTCCTTCTCTTCCAGTTTAAGTCAAATAGCAGAGAAGTTTGAGTTTTCCTTACATTCTGAAACTAATCTAGTAAAGCACTTAAATAATTGCTACACCCTTTGACATTTCCAGCCATTTTTGCTTCATGTTCAGGGTGGATTTAAGCATCTCTACCTTTCACAATGCTGCGTGTGAGTCTTATCAATTTATATTACCAGCACGAGGATTTTGTATCAGGTACTGACTAACCGAAGAACCTCTATTCCCTTAAAATAACTTACCTTCATAAAAAAAGAATATTATTTGCTGGATCAGATCAATAGCTTAGTCTACCTAGTATAGATAATCCTCAAATTACAACCAATCATTTAGTGACCGTTCAAAGTTACAACAGGACTGAAAAAAGTGACTTACAATCAATCCTTGCACTTACGACTAATGTAGATCCCTCTAGTCATGCAATCAAAATTTGGGTGCTTGGCAACCAGCATATATTTACAACAGGTTATGTGATTGTCATTTGTAATCTTCCCAGCCAACTGCCAATAAGCAAAGTCATCAAGAGAAACTGGATTTGCTTAACAACAGATTTGGGGGGAGAGCTAAATAGATTCCATTGGCATAGCACTCCATAGCTGGAATGCAGATCATAAGATTTTCTTAGACTGAGGCTTTGTAAAAGGGTCCAGAAATCATCCCCTGATCTTGATCAGAAACCAAAGCTACCAGATATATCAGTACTTGCACTATTAAAAACTTTTAAGGGAATGGTTTGCTCTAATAAAGACTGGAGGCGGATTCAAGATTTAGAAGTTTCTCTATTGAATCAAACCCTCCTAAGATGTATGTCAAGCTTGAAAAGAATGAGTATTTCCTGGTCTGAAAGTGAAGTGAAATCTGTGTTTCTGAGTATTTTTGTGTGCAAATATACCCATGTGCATGTGACACTATGAAAATTTAAGAAAAAGATGAATTGGGCTCAGGGGAAAGTGTCTATGAGATGGAGAAATCCTGATGTGGCTTCCAGAAGACTTAACCCAGTGTTTCTCAATCTTGGCAAGTATTAAGAGGCGTGGACAGAGGCTGCCTGGGGAATTGTGGAAGCTGAAGTCCATGCCTCTTAAATTTGCCAAGATTGAGAAACACTGCTTTAACCATATAATCTCCTGTATTCGACATACCTTTCCAGCTCTCCTTTGTTGGATTATGAGGTTGCTTAAGAGAAAAGACGATCAATGTGAATGAATGAAGGTGCTCTGATTTCCACATCCCACTTTCACTTAATTTTTTTTTTTGTAAGATTGTGGGAACGTTTCATATCAAGGGATGTAAAATGCTTTGAATCTGTCACTGCTGTGCTATGGTGTCCACTTTGTATAACATATACTTGGCAGTTCAGACCTTTTACGAATTCGGTGCCAGTGGCTGGAAACGACTTCAAGAATAATACTCTGCATTTGCATCATCCTCTGGATGCATATACATGCAAGAATCCAGAGTCATTCAAACACATTTTCAGACATGCCTTAAAGCATTTGGCATCTATAGAAACTGTATATCTGACTAAGACTTCAAAAGGCCATTACTCATTAGTTCATGAGAAAGCAACGTAAATGCCTCAATGCTGATCTCAGAGCAGTTACGTATGATTAAAGCTATTATTTTGTATTTTAGAACAGAAGAAATATATAAATGTTAACCTAAAAGGGCTTTTTTCAAGAGGCAACTGGACTTTCTGGTTTTTCTTTGAAGACGTTTCGCTTCTTATCCAAGAAGCTTCTTCAGCTCTGGCTCTTTTTAAAGAGCCACTTGGACCTAGTGGTTAAAGCACCAGGCTACAAGCCAGGAGACTTTGAATTCTAGTCCTGCCTTATGCATGAAAGCCAGCAGGGTAACCTTGTGCCAGTCATTTTCTCTCAGTCCAACCCACCTCATAGGGTTGCTGTTTGGGGGGAAATTGGAGGAAGGAATATTAGGTATGTTTGGCGCCTTGGTTTATGTATCAAATCTATAAAGGTGAGCGGGGGAGGGAAGAAAGAAAAGAAAAGAAGAAGAAGAGAAAGAAAAAGAAAAAGAAAAAGAAAAAGAAGGAAGGAAGGAAGGAAGGAAGGAAGGAAGGAAGGAAGGAAGGAAGGAAGGAAGGAAGGAAAGAAAGAAAGAAAGAAATTGTGCCCCAATCTTCTGCATGTCCTTCCCAAAATAAGACCCACTGAATTCTATGGAGTTCACCTCTGAGGCTGCAACCTAAACATTACCTAATATAGTCCTTGACATGGGCAATGATAAACTCTTGTGTACATATTATATCATAATTATATCATGCAACATTCCATTCTTACCTCTTTCACTTAACTTAGGCAGATCAAAAGACGGATGTTGAGGCTTTCTTTTTTTTTTATGAACCAGCACAATAGTGCTATAATGAACGTAGCAACAAATGAAAAAAAATCTACCAATTTTGTAAACCTTTTATTTTCAATCAACTTGCAGAAAGTAGAAAGAGGCCATCCTAATTTGACATTATGCTGGCAGGCCCACCAGCCCCAATCAGAAGTGTCTTTCATTGTGCAGAGGAACACAAAGGGAACTCTGTTTGAGCAACTCAAAAAGAAAGCTAAAATCTTGCAGGCCACTCCCCGTGTCAAAGGCTTGATCTGAATGCATGGAGGAGACTTACTGATTACAGAAGCATATAACAATCACGTAACAGAACTGCTAAACTGTTAAATTTCAGCAAGCTTCTCCTATCCCCTTACTCACCCCCATTTCTTGGATAGCCTTGGTTATCCAAATTTCATTATTCCCAACATTTCTACATAGAAGAAAGTGGAAAACCTGGAGCCTATATGTTTTTTAAAAGTATCCTGCTGGATGGTGACCTCTTTGCATGTCTGGATTAGCTTTACATTTTGCAGGGCTTTCTTTAGCCAAAATAAAAAGGCAATGAGGTAGCAGATGTCATTTGGGGTATTAGAAAATGATGAGGAGAGAAACTTGGGCCTGAAGTATAAATGTCCCATATTCATACAATGGTAAGAATGTGAACAATGAGTATAGTTCCCAGTTGATCGTCCAATATAGCTTCAACAATCCTACATTATTACTGTCAATCTAGTGTATTTGATCATATATTAGATGGCATGGATTTGTTGGTTTGTTTGCTTGTACAAGAAGTTGTCTGGTTTTGTTGTATATTAACTGACTTTTCTTTCCTCCGGAGGTACATATTATAAAATCACAGCCTGAGGCACTTCTTTTAAATCTTTAATTGCTCGTCTAAACTGAATTTTCTTAAAGCTCTTCTTACATCGGCACACATAAGGAATTTACCATAAAAGGGGTTGAAAATCCTTGTTGCACTCTCCCTAAAAGAAAAGAAAAGGGCACTCACCCTTTATTAAGGAACAAGTCCTACTAGACAAACCAAAGTAAACAAAACTACAAAAACAAATAATAAGAACATTCTCACCAAACATTGTGGAACACTGTATAAAATTATACTTCTGCCTTAAATGGGAAATCCATTTAAGACATCTTTATTTTAAATCACCTATCAGCAACAATTCAAATTCTCATTCAACAAGGTGAGATCAAAAACAGTCCCCCAAAACACATTCTTCTGAAGAACTTTATTCAATACACAGAAACGCAAACACTGGATAATTATTTGTCACACTGACATTTTTTGTTCATACAGGTCAAATACAATGCTTGAATAATAGTCTTAGGCTGCAGCTGTAGGTATCTCAGCCAGCAGAAAAATACAGCAAACTTTGAACCATCTTCTTTGAGGTGGTTTTAAATCTGTCATCTGCCAGACACCAGAAAATGTCCTAATTTCCCCCCTTCTCTTTGTTTGGAATGTATCTTATAATAAAACAGAAGTAATCCGAGTATAAAATTCACTGAGTCCAAATACTTTCTATGGGGATTGGGGCGCTCACTACTTCTTCTTTGCTTAACAAAGTCCAACGGCTGAATATGACATCACTCCCAAGAGCCTGGGACTTCCAAAACATATGCTGACATGCCGTTCAGAATAAACCGTCTAAGCAGGAAAGAGCAAGAACGAAGGAGAAACAATGCAAGAGGAAAGAAGCAAGAGAAACACAAAATGGAAATTTTTCATTACCTGATACAGAACAGACTTTCTTTTCCATGCCATGCTTGATTTTGTATTTCCCAGACCAAAAAAAATAAAAAAATAAAAATTCCCCTATTAACAAGAGGGACTGGATGGCTGAGTTGGGAGTCAAATACCTGCTGTGATTCCCACAGCTCCTTCACATGACCTTTCGCAGAGCAGAATTTATCCAAAATGATTGTCCAGAGAGAGAGAGAGGGAGAGAGAGAAAGGGTGAGTACACAGACTGGCTGGGTTAGTTGTCATGGAGATCACTCTCCCTCACCCTTTCTCTCACACATGCTCTCTTGCTTTCTGCACAGTCTCTCTCTCACACACACACACAAGTCATACGGAGCGTCACTGCTTTGGAAGGCATCTATGAACCAGCACTTTTTTTTTAATACAATCTGTCCCTCCTCCCTGATTCCTGTCAAGAAAAAAAATATTTTTTTTAAAAACCCGTGGTCTGTAATTGATTATTACAGATTAGGAAAGAGAACATGTTTTCAGCAAGTGACGTAGTGTAGACAGAAGGGGGCAGGGACAAGCTGCATTGCCAAAATTTATTATGCAATAAAATAGGAGTGCCTGCTGTTGAGTCACTGAAGGTGCAAGCCTATGTGGCCTATGACATGACAAATCTGGTATTTCTAACTTTGACATGGATTGGAAACACAATAGTAAGAATCTCAAGGTTAAAAAATACTACTGTTGCAGCAAGACGTACCTTATGGCTTAACTCCGTGGTGGGTTTTTTTTGTTTGTTTGTTTTTTTGCAGGGCCCTTAATGCCTGCTGATCTTCCTTGTCATCAAGCCAAATATCCGGTATTCTTTCATCCTTCTGCAAGTTAAAAAGAAATTCAGGAATGTGATCACCTTGGGAAATAGTATGCAACCCTTTCTCTTAAATGTTTTCCTTGCTTCCAGGAGTCAATATACAATACCACAAATGATAGCCACATTTCATCCCAAGTTAACATCTCTTTGCTTCGGCTGCACCTGGTTATATTTGTCATTTGTTCAATTAACAAAAGGAAGTATACCTGGATATGCATGCAACAAGACCCAAGGTTGTCAGGTTCAGCCGCTTAAAATCATTTCATCAGATGTGACCAAAATAAACTTTTTTTTTACTTCTCAGTAGACAGCAAATGTGCATCTCTTTGATAAGCTTCCTAGTTTTAAAATTTGTCTTCACCAATGAATTGGTTTTTGTTAAAAAGAAACCCTGATATTTGAACATATGATCGGGACAAAGGTTATTAAAGTGATGTAATTAGTTAGTTTGATTTAGTTTTTTCAGGCATTTCATAGAGTTGTATCCACTACTGACTTGGGTACTAGATACCCTGAGATATACAGGATTCTAGTTCTCTGGATAAGGCTTACTCTAAGAGGAGAAGGAGAAAGAACACTTTCCACTATAAGATACAGGGCAAATCAAGTCAGATTTTGATAGATAACAAGGATAACATAAAACCAGCAAGACTGAAAACCTAGCTCAGATAAAACAATGGGGCTATCAGGATACTCAGCATAAATACATAAAACATATTCTGAAAGCGTATTTTAAGTGTAACAAAATTACAGTATAAAAGGCTAAAATGCTCCCTTGCAAAAAGTAGTAGAAGATAATTAGAAATGTAGGTATTTATTCACGCACACATGTACATCTGTATAAATGTTGAAGGAGCTATTAAATTTATGATTAGTAAAAATACTTGAGATTTCCAAGGTGCTATGTGCTCAGTCAGAAATTCTGAGCAGGAAACTACTTATATGAATTAGCTCTTCGGTTCCTGGCTTACAACATACTTTTCCAGGAAAGCTCATAGCTTTGCTAATTCTTTCATCCTTATTAAACAAAGGTAAAATAATACTGTACTTGAAGATCGGTGCATGATGTATACCTTTGCTATTTTTCACCTCCATTCTCTAGTTCTGTTTCCTTCAGGAACCTAGATTAATTTCAAAAGAAAACAACTTGTTGAATTTTGCTTAAAGCTCTTCCTTGTTGATGTAAACCCAAGGACTGAATAGGTCTACAAGACTGGGTCCCCAAAAAGGCCATTATATACAGTATTCCTGAGTAAGGGCCACCATAGAAAATCTACTTTTAAGCCCTCAGCCTCTCCAATATCAAAAGAGAGATGAGCTCAAAACATCACTTTCTGAGTGAATTGTATAGGAAGAGCAGAGTCTACTTGTAAAAGACAGTACTATATATAATATGGACCCATGCCATATAGAGATTGATACTATACCATGGGTCACAAAAAATAGCACTTTGACTTGTACTCAAAACCATACTGGCAACCAATGCAGCATTTCAATGTATATGAAGCAGTGCAACAGTGGCTTTTCAACACTAGTATGTGAGGTGAATCAATTGCAGTTTCTGGGTAGCCTCAGGTAGAATATGTCTAGCTAAAGAGAATGTGTATGATGGTCACCTTCTGTTCAATAATTCTCATATTGGCCAAAGTTGAGACTCTGGGGGCAGTCCTTTTGTTCTACAAGTAGAACCCCCAAATTAAGGATTGCTTTATCAGAACAATCTTGGTCATGTTCAGCATAGGGACCATGCCCAAACTTGATGGCTTCTGGACAAAAAACAACTCTGTCTTGTTAGAATAAAACTTTAGCTTGTTTCATCCAATCCAATTCTGGGTAAAAACATCCACTGCACCTCCTCTCCAGTCAAAATGAAGATATACATCTGATTATCTTCTACCAGAAATCCTGTCACATCCTTGGAGCCTATACAATCAAAAGAATGCTGGATAGACAGTCAAATATGTTATCCAATTTATCCCCTTGTCTCTGCTTAAAAAGAATCTAAACTAGAGCAAATGCAAACAACTTTATCAGTAAACTGTCTTGCAAACACGCCTCAGCAGCCTGGGGGGGAGGGGGAATGTCCCATCTGTCCAGTCCTAGTAGGATATTGGCCATTTGTCAGCCAGCATTCACCCATGTAATGAGATAACAAAGAAGTCTTAAATTGATGAATACAAGGATGAGAGCAATCAACCAATAGAACAACCTAAGGATGAATCAATGAATCAACCTAATGATGAGAGCAATCAATCAATGGAACAGCTTGTCTTCAGAAGTTGCGGGTGCTCCATCACTGCAGGCTTTCAAAAAGAGACTGGATAACCATTTATCTGAAATAATATAGGGTCTCCTGCTCAAGCAGGGGCTTGGACTAGAAGACCTTCAAATCTCCCTTCCAACTCTATTATTCTATACAGGTAGTCCTTGACTTACGACCACAATTGAGCCCCAAGATTTCTGTTGTTAAGTGAGACATTTGTTAAGTGACTTTTGCTCCATTTTATGACCTTGCTTGCCTCAGTTGTTAAGTGAATCACTGCAGTTGGTAAGTTAGTAACTGGATTGTTTAGTGGATCCAGCTTCCCCACTGATCTTGCTTGTCAGAAGGACATAAAAGGGGATCTCATGACCCTGGGACACAGCAAAGGTCATAAATGTGAATCAGTTACCAAGCATCTGAATTTTGATCATATGCTGGAAAGGTTGTAACAGTCACAGGTATGAAAAACAGTCATAAGTCACCTTTTTCAGTGCCGTTGTAACTTTGAACAGTCACTAAATGAACTGTTATAAGTCGAGGACTAGCTGTATAGGTATTCCTCGTTTAATTTTTTTTTTGTATCCCATGTTTATTATTTTTATAAGTCAGTCAAGCATATCTGATATTCCTTCTTTCTCCTATGGGATGGGATGGGATGGGACAGGCTGAGAAAGAGTGAATGGCTTTCATGCCTAAGGAGGTGGAACTACAACTCACAGTCTTCTGGCCTGTGCCTTATCCCTTAGACCAAACTGATGTTATTGGGGCTGGAATTTCCATCACTAAACAATGCGGTCATAAAGTGCATGTCATATGACCATAACACTTCGCAACAACAATCCTGGCTATCCTTGTTGCCATCATCAACGAGAGAACCGTGGGTCGTTAAGCAAAGACTTCACATGAATAGGACTTGCAACTTCCTGCCAGCTTCCAATAATCAAAGTCAATGGGGAAGCTGGCAGGAAATTGTAAGTCCTGGTCACAACAAGTCTTTCCTTAGGTGGCTTGCAAGCAGGCCAGTGGACAGGTGAGTAGTATGAAGTACATCTGGACAGGAGAGGGGATCCCAGGAGAGTAGTGTCAAAAGAAACAGAAGTGGAATGAAGTGGAATGAATTGCTTTAAAAGTTTACTTGGTAAAATAAGAAAAGATGATAGAAGATGAATTGGAACTTTTGTGAACGCAAGCTAAATATAGATGCAAGTGAATCGTATGAAAGAAGTGCTTTGAGATGTATTTGCTGCATAGACAGAATGAATGAGAGTCAAAATGAAAAACAAATACAGTATACAATGGTAAAATAAATGGTTTAGAGAAATCTAATAGGTCATGGTTGAATGGGATTGAAGAGATCTAGAAAAAAAAGAGTTGAAAAGTTCGAACAAAAAGCTATGTGCAATATTAATTAATATATAGTGGTTGCAAAGACAGATAGAGTTTTGGAGACATATAGTTAATTATGTTGCTGTAAGCTAGGTATTTCCCTTCTCTTTTCCTAGAAGTACTTACTCTCAAAGTAAACAGTGTGATCAATATCCAGATATGTATTTATGTTTTACTACCATTTCCATTTGTATTTTGTTCCCCCACCCCCAAGAACTCAAAAAGATATCTCTCTTTTTCTTTACAACCACCATTCTATTGGTAGAAATAAGAATGTGTGACTGGTCATCCAGTGTAGCTCTTTAACCATCATGGCATCCTGCCATCTATCCACATTATAAAAATATAAAGTTACCGGTAATTACACCATCATCTTGTGCTATACTATGGAAATACAAAGCATCCTTTTTTTTTAATATTATTGAACTCAAAGGGAACTTCTGTAAGACTATCAGTTATGGCAGAAGCCAATCAAAACCTTTTAAACTTTAAGAAAAGGGCTTGGAGAATTCCTTTAAAAGCAACTGGTTTCAATGTTGAAAGCTTTTGGCAATAAGGCCCTACAAACTCAGAAAGATTCACATTTGTCCTAGGGAAGGAAAGCAGTGAGCTCAACACTCCCCCTTGTGGGGATGAAAATATACCGCAGATACTAAATTCTAAAATATCTCCATGTTTCTGTTTGATGATCAATTCTGATATTACCACATCACCTCAAACCTTTCATACATCATCCAGCACTTTGCTAAAGAAAAAAAGAATACTGAAACTGCCTTTGAACCTTTCCTAAAAGCATCTCATTGATTTAGCTTACAGAGAAAGCTATCACTTAGAATTTCATTTCTCCATGAAATGTCCAGAGCTACTAAAACACTGCTGTCCCCCTTATTAATCAGAAATCTACTTGAGTTACTCAAACCCTGACACAAATACTCATCTCAAAATGAAAGGAACAGAAATTATGCTTGCTTTTAGATTGGAATGGGCAAATCTGCAGCCTTTCTAACATCTTTTGCTTTTCAGTAGTTGTTGCAGTAGTCCCACCACTGGATTCCAAACTTACTTTGGGCAGCTCACAATATAATAATACATAAAACCCAGCATACACAAAAAAAACTAAGATGAGATCTGGTCACTTGTAGTACACAACAAAATGGACAAAGACACATCTGACAAGGGACTCCAACCATTGGGCAGTGTTGGATTTCAGGATTTAGTGATCTAGACTACAAACGTAGGAATGATCCCAAAATGCCAGTGCTTGGTTATAACTTTAGTGGCCACTGTGCCAGCTGCTAGTTACAGCAAAGTGGTTTCATCAGGTAGTATGTGCCAAGAAGTAGCAAGGTTCTAGAATAAACCTGTGCATTATGAGCCGTGGTGGCGCAGTGGTTAGATGCAGTATTGCAGGCTAATCTTGCTGACTGCCAGGAATTCAATCCTCACTATCTCAAGGTTGACTCAGCCTTCCATCCTTCCAGGTTGGTAAAATGATGAGCCAGACTGAGGGGGGGGGAGAGACAATATGCTGACTCTGTAAACCGCTTAGAGAGCACTGTAAAGCAATGTGAAGTGGTATATAAATCTAAGTGTTATTGCTATTGCTATATGTGCCATACCACATCCTATAAGCAGCATGCTGCCTTTGGTTCTGTGGAGAATGCTACCTATTCAGTGGGCGTTGCAGATGGGATACAAGAATGGGCCACCTTGTTCTTTGCTCCAAGCATGAAGCTGTCTGTCTTGGGCCTACTGAAGGCTTCCAGCAGCCTGGTGACAGTCCTGTTTTCTCAGCCTTGGAAGCCCATTGACCTGGATGATTCATCACATCAGTCCATGAATTGTTTAACCATGAGTTATTGAATAAACAACTGAACAGGTAAAGCCGTGCAGTAATGTACTTCATAAAAACCCATGATTTATAGTGCATAGTATCTGGGTCAATACACCACAGTAAACCAAACAGATTTTACTATGCCTTAGTGCAGTGATGGCTAACCTTTTTGCTGTCGCGTGCCAAAACCGGGGGGGAGCGTGGGGGGTCAAGGGTGCGTGTGCCCACATCCATAATTCAATGCGCCCCCCCCGCCCATGCATGCATACATGACCCCCCCACACTTCTCCCTGCTTTTGGCATGCGATGGCACGGTGGACCCGGTAGGCCCATTTTTTCCCCTCCCCAGGCTCCAGTGGCTTTCTAGGAGTCTGGGCAGGGCAAAAACAGCCTTCCCCATCCCCCTGGAGGCCTTCCGGAGACCAGAAACAGCCAGTTTCCTGACTTCCAGTGGGACTGGAAGGCCTGAAAATCAGTTGGCCGGTGCGTGCATGCGCGCTGGAGCTGAGCTAGGGCAACGCTTGCGTGCCCACCAATATGGCTCCGCGTGCCACCTGTGGCACCCGTGCCATAGGTTCGCCATCATGGCCTTAGTGCAATGTGCAAAGCTGAGTACTCAGTAGATTGACTATTCATGCTTGTTATATATGCAGTTTCTTATAGTAATATCATGGATTATTGTTATATGTCACTAAAAACCATGAAAATATTTATGAATAATTATTAAGAATTTAGGGGAAACCTCATTACCATTGGAGGTTCAGAAAACAACCCAGTTTTCTATCTCTTCCAGTCATGCTCTTGAAAAATATAGTGATTGTCTGTACAGCCACAACTGACTCACTTCCACCTCCTGTCTAGTGATGTTAATCAAACTGAGTCATCTTCACTCATACTTTCTAAGATCTTCTTAACTTCCACTGTGACTCCTCACTGGTGTTTTAGGGGGGCTATAAACAATATTTTGTTGGGCCTAAAGCGGCATCATATAAGGGAAATCATCTCTACTCAAAGCTGACGCCAGGTCAAATATTTTGGATTTGTTTCCATATGAAACTTCCAAACCACTATTTTTTTTTTATTTCCTTGGCTGATACATCAAATCTGAAGCATTTGCATAGCCTTGTTCTGTGTTGTTAAGACAAGCTGAGACAATTAGACTACTGAGGCAACAGACGTGTCATTTCAAAATACCCTGTTTTTTTGCAATACAATTCCAGCAAGATAGCCCAATCTAACTTTGCATTTGTAGGGCAAAGCAACTGCTGAACTGGTAATGTAAAAAAAAAAAAGGCATTGTCAGTCATGGTCTCCTCTGAATCTTCTGAGTCAGAGGCTGAAGAAGCAGACCAGACCGTGAGTTTATGATTAAGCAATTAAGTACCTGCAGCAATTTCAAGAAACAACCTGAGCAGGTAAGGCTCTGATCAGATAATACCGGTTAGATTTGGCAAAAGACCTCAAATTGAAGAGCATGCCAACAGCAATGAAGGGTTGATCAGCAAAGGATTTTCAAACAAGTCAACAATGGCTGCAATCAAGCCATGTCAGCACCTAGATCTATATAAAGCAGCTTTCAGGGCTCCACCTCTGTTTGAAGCAATATTCTGGCTTTGTGTTCAGGCCAGCACATGACATTATCTGGTGCTTTATCCCTAGACTGCTATATAAAGTGTTATCGGAACATTTACAACAACCATTGCGATAGCAGCTTTCAAGTCTGTATCAATCATTCTCTTTTGTATCAGCTGACAGAGGACATTCTCACCAAACCAGGAGGAATCAAGTGTTTTCTGAATTTGGGAGACTGACCCCAAATTAGTGGTAGATTGTGGTTCCCATTGAAGCTCTGGATCCTGTTACATCAGTCTCCTACTATCTCGTGTGACTGATCAATTAGCACTGATGATGTTACCTTGTTTGGGTAATGAAACATCTGCAAGAAAATAAGCAAGGTCAGAGAGCACCAAAGACCCCTCATTTCAACCCTGAGCTACAAATATTCTCCTTTACTGATCAATTTAGCTGCTTTGGAAGCCAAGGAAGTGGCATTTGAACAAAAAAAAGTCTGTCCTTTTCCCAAAATGCATTTTTTTCCCCAGAATAGGTAGTGGGAAAAGATAGCTGAAGTTGGAAAGTCATCCAGAATCATTAAGGAGTCAGGCAGCTTCAAATACGATGGATAAGTAAATAAATAAAGCAGACGTAGCACAGTAGCTTAAAGCAAGGAGAGAAATAAAGTCAAATTAAATAAAGGTAGGAGAAATGGCATGGAAGACAGAACAAAAGTCTTGTTTTCATGCGCTCAATTTCCCACTTTTCAAGAATGTTATACTTAGTGTGCTGAGCCAAAGTTTATTCTTTTGGGAACCTAGTTTTAGGAAAACACAGTCTGATGCATTTGTCACTCCTCGATAAACAAGATCTCTTCTTTCTTGCCATCTGTCATGAAAAGTAGTCAGACCAACTGAAAACCAGCAATTGACTCAGGGCATTTTTGCAGAGACTTTTTCACTCTTTCAAACACACAGCACTTCCCTGTCACCCCACAGCGTTCCTCACTACTGACTGCCAAGGAACCTCAGGACCTAAGGTAACCACAGGAATTAAGCTGGTTAAACTTCTTGGGCACAGCTGCCATTTACTCACCAAACAGATGTTGTGAGTGCAGGACTCCCAAATTATGAGCCAGTTCTGTGAGAGAGTACAACTCCAACTAAAGACAGTATTTCTTCAGAATGAGATGGCTATTGTATCCAGTGCTACTTCACCTTGCTGGAATTAAAATTTCAACCTATTCTTCTCAATCCAGACACTTATACCCTGGAATCTGGACACATTTTGACATCACTTGATCAGGGCAAGATGTAAAGATATCTGTGTCAGTGGATGACTTCTCAGTGGATGACTTCACCCAGTTGCTTCATTTAGATGTTGAATAAGAGCAGGAAGAGCTGCAAGTCCTGCAGCATCCGTAACTGTGGAACCTAGGTCATGTTTTCTCCCCACTATCACCACTGACTGGAACCACTGCAGAAGAGTAGCCCCCAGACTGAACCCTCCCTAGAAGGCTACCATGTAGATCAGGGCTGTCAAGCTCGCGGCCCATGGGCCAGATGCATCACATGCTGGCCACACCCACGCCCAGTTTAGTGAAGAGGACAACAGTCCCAATACGTCACATGACGACACAAGTTTGGCACCCCTGATGTAGATGGTTTCAAGGGCTGATGTGAAATCAAGCAACACCTGCAAGGTTTCACTCATCCATTAAGTATGATCAGTGTTGTCTCTATATTATATTCCAGGCCTGAAACCAGTCAAAATAATTCATTTCCCTTTGGGTCCTCAACTGTTGCATCACCATTACTTTCTCAACAAACTTCCCCTCAAAGAGGACTTCTCAAGGACAAGGCACACCACCATCACCTCATCAAAAATATACTTCTCACCGGTGGTGAAATGATTCCAGTTCACACCAGTTCCGGTGAACTGGTAGTGATAAAAGCTACCAGTTTGTCTGAACCAGTATTTCTGATGATCAGCTGTGCCACACGATTTATATTCACTATAAAGCAGGAAATCCTGCTTTCTAGCGTATCTAAATTGCGCAGCACAGTTGTTTCCCCCCTTGCTGTTCTACTTACCTTGTTAAGCCTTTTTCCACACAAAGCATGTGTGTGGCAACACACTACACATACATGTGCAGTGTGCTTTTGGTGTGCACTGCGCATCAGCGAACTGGTGGAAATCCGCAGAGGATTTCACCACTGCTTCTCACCATCCTGACCCTGTCTCCCGTCCTCTCCCTGGAGGCTTTCATCAACAGAAAAAGGCAAGAGGTCCAGACTGCAAAGCATAGTACTTTTATGTTGGACTGTACTGCATTTACGTATATGAAGTTGAATAGCTGGATAAGGAGATAACCCAAACCACAGTGACTCTCGGCATCAGAAAGCGGACTCCTAGTTGCTAAAAGATTGCTCCTCTCTGTTCTAAGATATGAATTGTATTTGTTTGCTACATTTCATAGCAGGACACCTTGAATAACTGAAGGAAACTAAACAACAAACAGGGAGAAGGAGGCAAATTGAGGAGAGTTATAGAGAGGGGCAAAGGCATTTTGGTAAATGATTTATTAACGGAAACAGGTCAGCAATTCAATAATTTTCAACTAGTTGAGTCTAGAAGTAATGCTGCCTTTAGAAGTTTTCACTTAGAATACCATAAAATTTGGGAAACACATTTGTGCTACATTCTACTGTAACAGAATGAGAATTCTGAAAAGAGAAAAATGCATGTTTCCCTTTCCATTGCTTTGGATTAAAATAAACTTGCATTGTCTAGTTTATTCATGCAGAATTCTGGAGTCAGACAAGTCTTCAGAGTGCTAAAAATTACAGACACAGCTTGTTCAGGCTAATAAAAATAGAAGTCCAAGTATAGCCAATCCACAAAGTCTTCTCAGATCTAATCCTATTAGAACTGTGTGGCTAAGGAACTGTAGTGCTTAAAGTGTATGTTTAAAACTGCAATGTCAGAAACTTTAAGAAGTGTTGTCCAACAATTTTCAGAATTTCCCAGCCAGCACTGGGGAATTCTGGGAATTAAAGTCCACACCTCTTAACATTGCTGAAATTGAAAAACACTGCTTTAAAGTATGTTTTGTTTTGTTTCTGATCATACATGGATATTTCTCACATTAAAATCTGCAGAATACATAAAGAATATTTTAAGAAGATTCAGATTTGGTCTTTGTCTCATTTAGAGATCAACATTACAAGGTACCCACTTCTAAAAACTTCTGGTAAACCCGTCTGGTGTTCAAAGGCAAAAAAGGTTTTAGCATACTGATTATCAGTTTTTAAAACAATGTTTTGCAAAAACAATAGTGACTGCATAAGGGTGCTGAATATATTCAATAACGTATTTATTTAGAGTCCTTTCTGACTTAACTATTTGGACGAGACACCTTAACTGTGTCTAAAACATGGTGCAGAAAAGAGAGTCACAGCATGCACCAGAAAGATCAATGCTGAAGATCTCATTCAGAGATTGAATCAGAAATTAAAGAGATTCAATGATGGTCTAACTTCAAAGACATCACAAAATGGTACTAAATAAATATAAACAAGCTGTGGACAGGTAGTTCTTGACTTATGACCACAACTGAGACCAAAATTTGTTGCTAATGCAATATTTGTATACTAAGTTGTGCTCTATTTTATGACCTTTCTTGCCACAGTTGTTAAGTGAATCACTGCAGATTTTAAGGCAGTAAACCGGTTGTTAAATGAATCTGGCTTTCCCACTGACTTTGCTTGTTAGAAGGTCACAAAGGGTGATCACATTACCCCAGGACACTGCAACTGTCATAAATTTGAGTCAGTTGCCAAGTATCTGAATTTTGATCACATGGGGATGCTGCAACAGTTGTGTGAAAAAAGTCATGTCACTTTTTCCAGTGCCGTTGTAACTTTGGTCACTAAATGAACTGCTGTTAAGTCAAGGACTACCTATGTTTACTTGATAACAGGTAATTATAAAAAGTGACATAGAATAACAGAGTTGGAAGGGACCTTGAAGGTCTTCAAGTCCAACCCCCTGCTTAGGCAGGAAACCCTATACCATTTCAGACAAATGTTGTCCAATCTCTTCTTAAAAGCTTCCAGTGTTGGAGCATTCACAATTTCTGGAGGCAAGTTGTTCCACTGATTAATTGTTCCGTCAGGAAATTTCTCCTTAGTTCTAGGTTGCTTCTTTCATTTATTAGTTTCCATCCATTGCTTCTTGTCTTTGACTCCCTCTTCTTTGGGCAATCTCTGAAATATTGGAACACTATCATGTGTCCCCTAGTCCTTCTTTTCATTAACCAGCAACCATTCTTTAGGTTTTAGCCTTCAGTCCCCTAATCATCTTTGTTGGTCTTCTCTGCACTCTTTTCTAGAGTCTCAACATCTTTTTTACATTGTGGTGAGAAAAACTGGATGCAGTATTCCAAGTGTGGCCATACCAAGGCATTATAAAGTGGTATTAATATTTCACGTCATCTTGATTCTATCCCTCTGTTAATGCAGCCTATGCAACTGTGTTGGCTTTTTTGGCAACTGCAGCATACTGCTGGCTCATATTTAAATGCTTGTTCACTAGGACTCCAAGACCCTATGATTGTGACATGTACAGTTACCCATGTGCCCACCTGAATTACCTCCTACAAGATGAAGTGATGGAGTACAAAAAGCTCTTGATCCCAAGGGGAATACCATAGCAAAAGATCAAATTTGAAGTCATTACTTTGAATATCAACACTATCTACTGTAGACAAATATTTAAAAAGTCATAAAGTTATTAGCGCAGTGGTAAATATAGTGTTAGGGCACAAAATAAGTGTCAAGATGTAGTGTTAAATCTTATTCCAATCATTTGAGATCTATTAATAGTAAACTTTTGATTTACCATGTATGGATATTAATTAAGAAGAATTCTGGATTGATAGCATTGTACACATTTTATATACAAATTAATGTGTTAGAAAATATACCCATTATGATTTAGTGTGGACAAGATTTAATTTGTCATAAAAAGGGAGCTCCATTATTTATAATTACCATTTTTTGTTTTGTTTATTATTTGCCCTTTTTCCCTCATTGTTTTTATTTTCATTCAGATTTATAGTGACGTATTGATTTTTTTCTTTTCTTTTTTTACACACAAGAGTGAATTTGTTCAACAGCTCAAGGAGGAAAAACAGCCACAAATCCATAAATTCTATTGCATAGAAAATCAGACTTCCAGTTGTTCAAAAGCACCATATATTTTCATCAAAATCTGGTGTCCAAACTTATGGAGTTTGGAGTCTGTGGTGAGAAATATTGGTAGACACACAATATTTGAATTTGATATATAGAAGTAAGACATTCCCGTGAACCAAAACGTGGCTGAGTATTCCTCATCAAGTACCGTAACTCCACTTGAATGCAGCCAAAATGGACCTTTTAGAAGGAGGCACCTTGTTTGTTTTGTTGCTCTCAGAGAACAAATGTTTAAGTCCACAGTTACTGAAAAAAATTAAATGTTGGGAGATTCAGGAGCTATTTTCAAGACCTATTTCTTTCTGGAACAGTTAAATTGACTAACACGTGCATTGAAGGCGTTCAGTTTAGGCACCTTTAAATAAGCTGGACAAATTCGTGGAGAATCAAAGTATCAAGCAGCTACTAATCTTGAAAACACTGTATTACCTCCTGAATTGTATGCCACTTACCCAGGGGGGAAATCCAGCAGGTTCTGACAGGTTCTGGAGAACCGGTAGTGGATATTTTGAACAGTTCTGAGAACCGGTAGTGGAAATTTTGAGTAGTTCGGAGAACCGGCGAATACCACCTCTGGTTGGCCCCAGAGTGGGGTGGGAATGAAGATTTTGCAATATCCTTCCCCTGAAGTGGGGTGGGAATGGAGATTTTGCAGTATCTTTCCCCTGCCATGCCCACCAAGCCACGTGCACCAAGCCACACCACACCCACCAAGCCACGCCCACAGAACCAATAGTAAAAAAAATTGGATTTCAGCACTGCACTTACCCTGTTTAGACTACTAGGGAGAAACATGGGAAGAGGACTATTGCTCTTCATATTTTTAAGCATCCTAGTTCCCCCCAAAGTATAATAAGGAATGCTGAAGTAGATGGGCCTGAGGCTTTGTTTTATGTTTTGGGGTAAAGTGAAGCAGTGGTTGTAATTATTTACTGGACAGGACATGCATTCTTCTGATCTATGGTATTCTGAAGCTGTATCAGTATTACTAGCTGCACTTTTTTTCTTTTTGCATATGTTTAACCCAGTCTCCTGAAATGCTTCCTGTGGATTTCCATTAAGAGAAATATGATGATTGGTGGATGTGCTGAGGAAGAAAGTCTATGAACTTCAGCAAGAAACAAGGTCATGTTTTAATAACACTGGTGGGAAAAGATCATTTAGCAGAGTGACCTTTAAAAGATTTTTGAAGACTGGGTTCATGATTTCCCTAGAGATTAAATTCCAGGAGGAGAATATTCTCTTTGGATTCCATAAGAAGGTTGAAAATTTTTTCAATTATCCTAAATCAGCAGCAGATGGAGTGAACAGGAAGTATACTCCATTCCAGAATAGAAGCCTTCCATTTCATTACGTGCAGCATTCAGACATATTACATTCTCTGTTGAAAGCAGCTAAGGGTAATCCAGTTAACTCTGTTAAACAAACATCTTTGAGATTAAGGTTGGACTTAAACCAAAGTATGAATTCCTCAGCTGGCTAATTTCATATCAAGGACAGCTAAATGTTCTCTTTACCAACTCCAATAGAACAGGATCTGGGTAAAATGGAGAAAGTGAAAAATTTCATACAGTTGTCTGGTTTATTCAGAATTGCTTTCTCAGCCTGAGATCAGGTCGTTGATAAAGCTCCCTTTACTGTCCTTCACAGTACAGCATCACTGCTAAAAGGGATTTCTATAAAAGCACAAGGCTCAACCCCCTCCCTGTCCCTACCCTTAAATCTTCTCTCATTGGCTTAGGAATAATCTTCACATGAGAATACAGAAACTTGCGCATAGGTTTCTGTGCAATCACACGACTAGAAAGAGAACACTAGTGCCTTCTTCAAGCATTCTTTCCATACAATGAACATACATCTGTGGTTAAAAAAGAAGTATTTTGATTTGATTTGATTTGATTTGATTAAATTTCTATACCGCCCTACTCCCGAAGGACTCAGGGCGGTGTACAGCCAAAAATA
>JANHZT010008356.1:310629-322576 GCA_032468215.1 Stegonotus admiraltiensis | reverse complement strand
CCATTGTGTGGCCAGATTTTCACCCTGTATGTGAAACCAACAGATTCTAGATATCTACTGGAGATCAATCAAGGGAGATCTTGTGTACCTTGGCTTTTATAAACAACTCCTTATCATCCAAATACATTATTCCTGAAAACTAACCAAACTAGTATAAGTAGTAATTTGCCCTTTCTCAAATATGAAATCAGATATGAAAGTGTCTATAATGGAGTACCTCACTTCCATTAACACTGTAATATTCATATAAGTCTCTGGTTTGCAAGCCAAGTCTGGAGAATCTACTATCTTTGAGACATTACTTTATGGCACTTCCAAGCATCCTCAGCCAGCATGATCCACAGTAAGTTGCATCAAACAACATCTATAGATGCAAACAATGTCTTTCTCTACCCCCTCCCCACCCTATGGTATATGTATAAAGGCAAAGGACAAGTTTAACATACTAAATCTGGGGCCACTTGCAGAGTGAACCACCATTAGTTAATATACACTCACATGAGACAGTGACTTACACATAATGCTAAGAAATCAAGGCTAAGTCACAATAGATTGATTTAAACAACATATAAGCCATAGTATATTTGGGTTGAAATATTTGAATAACCCATTGTGTGGCCAGATTTTCACCCTGTATGTGAAACCAACAGATTCTAGATATCTACTGGAGATCAATCAAGGGAGGTCTTGTGTACCTTGGCTTTTATAAACAAAAGTGGGTTGGCTTCTCTTCCAGTACTTCCACTCTGGTCTTCTGGTTTCCTGCAGGGTGGGGTTTTCAAAAAGACTAGAATCTGTGTTCACTGCACGATCTACCATTGTGCTCTCAGTCCTACTTTTTTCCCTTTCACATTGAGACTCTGAGGAGGATGAGGAAGAGCTGGGTAGCACAGCAGCATGTTCTGCTTTGGGAGAGGCTTCTATTGCTAAGAATGGTGTTGTAGGCTTACAAGTGAATTCTTTTTTAAAATCTCCGGAGGTTAATTTGGCTAAAGAGGGTCGTGTCCACCAGCCACTGTATTCAGAGTAGCAGCGGCAGCAACAGGAGACACATTGCCTCTGTCTAGGCAATAAGCATGTGTGATGGAAATCACTACGGCAAGGACGGATAAAACAGCAACGTGTGCACCAGCACCTTTGGAAATCACCCAAAGCACAAGTTGGAACAGTTCCGTGTGAACAATTGTAGTAGCCAGGCCTGTGAAGCTGCTCCTCATATTGCTTCTTGCTTGTGTAGGGCATATGGATCCTCTCTATGATTCTCTCCCACCATGCTGGAGAAATCCACAAAGCGAGGCCTAATGGAACTTTGGC
Organism: Stegonotus admiraltiensis; assembly: GCA_032468215.1. Taxonomy (NCBI): domain Eukaryota; kingdom Metazoa; phylum Chordata; class Lepidosauria; order Squamata; family Colubridae; genus Stegonotus; species Stegonotus admiraltiensis. The sequence goes on along the minus strand of JANHZT010008356.1, from coordinate 321,262 downwards.
TTTCTTGCCGTTCCAAAAGCTGACTGTGATTTGCTCGTCTTCTTTTTCTGTTGAAAAGAATATACAGAATGTTTGTTTAAAAATGCCAAGCATTTGTTCTTAACAATTGACTTCGTTGCTATACCAAGGTGGGTTTTTTTTTTCATACTTGACTATTCCATCTCATTTGTGAGAAACGAATTGGGCAGGCTTTATTTTTTTAAGCAGAGGAAAAAATAAAATTCTCATTTAGCAAGATGAATGGTGTGCTGGCATCAGATGTAGCCACAAGGTAGCTAAAGGATATGTATCTTATTTTCACAGAACGATAACTTCTCCATCTGCAGCCTCATTGGCTTCACATCCCATGGTAAGGCATCAATGAAGTCTTTCATGGGTTTTTCACATCAAGAAGGATAGGCTGCCTTGGGGACGGCAGAGTGATGAAAAATACCCCAAACTCCAGCATTCTCCATCACTTCACAAAATCTAAAACTCATCTCAAAATATTTTAAAGTATGCCAAGAAAAAAAAATAGAAGAACATATCATTTTTTCAAACGGGAAGAAAACTGAGAAATCAAAAAGAAAGATTTCAGTCTGAACCTACTTCATTTAAATTGCACTTGCGGAATATGCTAAGTTGAAAAGCCCTATTAAGGCCATTAATCCGTGCAAGTTACAAAATCTGATTTCTGCAAATACTGCAATCCCAAATGGGCAGCTATTTCCATTTTTGTAGACACAGTGAGCCTCAAACCTCGGTTAAAATGCAATATGTAGTGTAGGGGGAGAGAGATGAGAACACATATGCTCAATAACCGAGCTTTTTGGCTTAGTCACCATCTTTAATTATCCTTTATGCCCTTTATGCCCATGGCTGCAAAGAGCTGCCTCCATATTCTCTCTAGGTGGTATTTCGTGAAGAGAATGTACTGGAGAAATCCACAAAGTGAGGCCTAATGGAACTTTGGCTTTCTTGCTGGTCCAAAAGCTGACTGTGATTTACTCGTCCTCTTTTTCTGTTGAAAAGAATATATAGAATGTTTGTTTAAAAATGCCAAGCATGTGTTCTTAACAACTGACTTTGTTGCTATGCCAAGTTTTTTTTTCATACTTGACTATTCCATCTCATTTGTGAGAAAGGATACCACAACACAACTTTCCACCAGATGCAGACTTAAACATACCAAGAAAAATTAAAACTTTCAAAGGGTGTTATACAGTTGAACATATTTGGATCAGTTCCTTTTTTTGCCTTTTGTTCAGACATATCATTATTTTTCCAATTTGCAAGGAGCCCGTTTTCCCATTTTCAGTAAATGATGCCTAGATAGAATCATAAATGGCTAGCCCTTGTCACAATCAAAAAGCTCTTTCTAGAGATTCAGAACTATTTAAAATGCTAAGCAATATGCATAGTTCTATTATTTTTACTTCTCTCTGCACCTGCCTTTGGCTACAGAAAGCTGCTCCCACATACTGCACAGTCTACTTACTACCAGTATACAACGCTGCTCCCATGTGCAGCCAACTCAAAAGAAAATATAAAAGTGTAAGAGTTTGGTGATAGGTAAAGGATTGGTGTGTATAAGGGTATGTATGTTGCTGACGAGTCATCAAGAGAATCAGATAATTTAAAACAAGATAGCTGGCTGTGATTCGCATTAGACAGTAATGAAACACTGATAAATGCACCACAGCTGGTCCAGGGCCTTAGATCCAACACCTGATGAAGTTGGAGAGGAACAGGGAACATGGGATACTGCAAACAAGAAAGCTATTGGACATGGATCCCCAGCTGCACTAATCTGTTTATTTGTATGGAAGATAAAGACATTGCATGGAAATATGGGAAAAACTGAGGAGCCTATTTTAACAAAAAGCCACAAACTCTCAAATTTCAAATATTACAAATTTGTAATAAAGACTTAAAGATGTAAGCAATTTATCAGCGTAATTAGTTTTTTCTTACAGCCAGAACAGCTTAAATAAGGAGAGGTACAATTGCCTATAAGTGGCTTTCTGGTCTATTATCTTCCTGAAGAACATGAAGTATTTTTTTCTCCATATTAAAGAAAATCCAAGGCTGAGTCTTGTCCAAATATTTTCAGGATCTCAGAAAGCAAATTGAGGAAAGGAAAGATTTCAAAATCGGACCTCCAGGCTCCTAGGAAAAAGAGGGAGGCAATTGCAGGAGCAATTTACATCTCAGAAGGAAATGCCCAGAGAAAGATAAGGAATTCTCAGCAGCAAAACGTTCATAAAAACAAATATTACAGCACTGAGTCACGAGGAAATATACTGCCACAAAACAAGAGGAAATCATGAGGAAGAGATGTATCAAGAATGAATTCTGCAAACCAAAAGTAAACAAATCCTGCAAGGGAAATAATTTGCAGGATAAATTCAAAATTAAAACAAGATCTATACAGTGGGACTCTTCATATTTTTTTTAAAGTCTTCGTTGTTTTTCAGGCATAGATAATTATTGGAAAGTTGCAACTTAATTTGCCAAAGATGGAACACATTCAGGATTGTGAAGGAATAATTTATTTAACTTGTATAAGCTACAAAACAGGGACTGTTGAGATTTGCATGCCAAAAGCTTAGCATGTTCCCAGTCTGGAAAATAATATTATAAATATAAAAACAGAGACAATGTAAGGAGGTAACATTCTTTATGTTCAAAAGGGAACATCAAAGAAGCATCATACAATGACAGGCAAATATACTGCAAAGGAATATTTTCAAACAAACTATAAAATCTGTGATATTTGACCATAAATGCTAACTATATTTCAAAGTTGATGAAGGACAATTTAGCAACATGTCAATGTTTACTCTTGCTACTCTGAATTCAAATGTATTAACTTCAATAAAGCAAATGCAATTAGAGCCTCTTATTTATTATCCATGAAAAAAAAACATCCACAAGGCAACCTCCACAGTGACTTTTGTAAGCTATATGTTGTAAATATGTGTAGAAGAATTGATTCTGCCACAGAAACAGGTAAATTACCTAGTGTGATGTAGTGTAATGAAAGACAAAAACCAAGTGTTATTAGGATGTCAAAAATCAATTTAGACTTCCCAGCAGGAAAAGAGACAGTGCAGCAGCCTCAACAAGAGGAAACTGATCTATGACAGGAAAAGGGTACCTGAGTCAGAAGGAATATAGATGTTGAGTCAGAGGTAAGATTTTCAGAAGGTCCAAAGAGATGTCACTGAAAAGACTTTCTCTTCAAGCCAAGAAGAAGGACACCCAAACCCTCCTCACAGCAGGACACTCAAAAAATGCCAGATGCTAAAGCACAAACATAGCTACTAACCATAAGAGATATGTGAAATGATAGTAGTCATGAACAGATGCACACACCTATGAGAAGGGGATTGGAAGATCAATTTGGAAGTATATGATCTCATTGGACTGTCTTCATTCCAGGAGATGCAATAGTTAAAAGTTAGTGTAGTGATTCTGTTCTTTGACAGAACGGAAGACTTGATCTTCAGTTAGACAGATACACTCATGGCTAACCCAGTTCCAGTTCCTGCTCTTTTCCCCCCATAAATATTTTCTCCTTTCTTTGATAGGTACTGTTCCAGGTTCCATGTGGTGTAGCGAACTATATGGCCTTTCATTATTTGGCTAGATCTATATGCAGTTAGATCAGGTTTTTAAACTTTCTATCTCAATGCAATATCCTACTAAAGATTTTCTTCTTTTTAAAAGAGAAGCACCAGCCTATTTTTATTTCCCTTGGCAAACACAGCCTAAAGCTAATCCCCAAGTATTTTTTTTCTTTTAATGACACCATTATCCCTTGCATCGGGGTGGAGTTGGGGTGACTGAATGGAGCTGAGCATTTATTGGTCAGATGCCCTTCCTAAAACCTATTCACAGAATAGGTTTTCTCCTTGCACCCAGAGAGTGAAATATCTGCCATACCTAGGATCGAACCTACAGCCTCCTGATCGTACGTTCCACCTCTAGACCACCATGCCTCTCATAAAGCTACTCCCCAAGTATATGGCAAGGTTATTTCAATTTTACCTCGCAGAGGTTCTCTGGTTTCCATGCCCTGGAGGACAGTTCCTGGCCCGTACCTCTTCTGCTCTGGTTCCCAGGGAGCCATCACTTTATCACCAGGCAGGATAGAATGTCTCATTCCATTCACACATTCAAGGATATCACTGCTGGCTGTTTTTTGCGAATAAGGTGCATCTTGCCCCATTGCAAATTGTACCAGAAATGATCTTTGCTCACCTTCCTATCAGAAAAAAAATGTTTTTAAAAATATCACAAATAATTAGAAAGTGTTCCTATTCATAATTTAGAACTGTTTTTTTGAAAAAGTAAACCCATTCAAGGGAGAAAATAACCCCCCAACTCAATTGTTAGTTGAATTTCTCTTTGAGTGTTTGACCTATATATTACGCAAAGTTGATATAAGGCTCCTTTTAGTAACCATTAAGTTTTATTTCATATGTGAAACTCATTCATAGTTTCCTTTGTCATGCAGCTTTCTTCCATGTTTTACAACCACTTTTACTTGCCTGGGTTATTTGGAAGAAAAAGCAAACAGAGGTATTCTTTTCAACTGATTTCAAAAAACGAATACATTTTGAATATAGTTAAAAGATGACATAGCTAGAGGAATCCAACATGAACAAATGAGTTTGTTCCTGCCACATTGGTATTAAATCATTTATTCAGGTCTATGTATCGTGTAATGATTTGAGGGAATGACATCGAGGGACAAAGATCAGACAAGAGAGGGAGGAACCCCTAGTAACTTAATGGTCAGAGAAAGAAACTTAGGAAACACCAACCACAATTGATCAAGCTGTTAAAAGTGACTGCGGGAGATTTGTATTTTCAGACTTGCATGATTTTGTTAATTTGCCATACAATAAAGTTGAATTATAGTAACTGGCTGTGTTTCCTATCTGGCCTATCTGGAAGGGCTGACATTTTGGGCATAACACAAGAAATAATATATTTTAAACTGAAAATGTTAAATGGATAATCTATTACCAATCAATCATACTTTAACTACAAACTGATTTTAAAAAAATAAATAAGAAAAAGTATTTTGCAATGATTATCCTCCCTCTTTGAATCAGTCTTAGTCAAAAGAAATAATGCCAAATGTGTTTGTTATAGTCTATCCTGCTCCAGGTGGCCATCTGGGGTTCCCTCTGAGGTAAAAATTTCCAGAATTTGGCCCCAAAGTTCATTGCTCTTTGATCTGTAGGAAGAATTGATAAGTTCAGTATCATCACAATACCTGAAAATTTTTGCTATTGAACTGAATGCTATTCAGCACAACCCTCCCAAATTTGGGTTATATTAGGAAAGGTAACTCAACACATCCATACTGTTTAAATAGCTGATTCTGCAGTAAAAGCAAACTGGGCTAATTTGGTATAAAATCAAAAGATTTTCTTCCTCTCCCCTTGAGTTTTTTCTGTCTGCTCTGGGGCTGTTTAAAAATTAGAATGCTTGTTTTCCTAATTACACTCTGTCTTTGTATGTAGAATGAGACTCGAGCACTGAGTTGGTCACACAAAAGCTGGGTTCACTCCAGAGTCGCTGCCTTCTGAATAGCTGGTTCTTCAGAGTTATCGCATGTTGAGTGACTGTGGTGAGAAAACAAACCTGTGTCTTGCTTTTCAGAAGGAACATACCATGTTTGTTTCAGGTGCTAACAACTAATGAATTGAAGGCAGGCTTTCTTTTCCACTGTCAAGTTTATATATCAACACGCCTGCCACCTTTCCAGCAATAATGCTATTTATCAAATATCACTAGTTGCAGCACAAACCCTCCTAGAACTCTGGTGCTACTGAAGAAATGAAAGAACTGGTTTTAGCCTGATGAAAAGGTCTGATAAGGTAATCTTATACCTCTAGTTACAACCATCTCCCTCAGTCATATGCCCTTCAGGTTGCTGCTCCTGCTACTGTATTCCTAGTTCTCATGTTTCTGTTTGGCTGGGAATAAAGGAGTTGAGTGTAGCAATAGCAATAGCACTTAGATTTATATACCACTTAATAGCACTTTACAGCTCTTTCTAAGCAGTTTACAGAGTCAGCATATTGTCTCCAACAATCTGGGTCCTTATTTTACCGACCTCTGAAGGATGGAAAGCTGAGTCAACCTTGAGCCAGTCAGGATAGAACTGCTGGCAGTCAACAGAGTTAGCCCGCAATACTGCATTCTAACCATTGCGCCACAACGGTTCCTATAAGTGTATCTAGGTTAGGGGTTGAGGAGAGTAGGAGTGAGATTATACTACAAAGTTAGTTCTCAGTATAAGCCACGGATAAAGAATTTGGTGTTCTGTAATAATTGGATAATTTCTGGTGTCTTTTTCCATTCCCCCACTGCCGCTGGGACTGTTGGATGTTGATATTGAAAATATCTGGAGTGTACTGGCTTGCTTATTCTTGGCATAAATTTATGTTCCTAAGGTAGTGCAAGGTGGGACTAAGCAAATAAATGAAACCTAGAAAGGTCGATGTTGGAAAAATTACCAGGCAACTGTCATGAAGTCTTCTAAAGATGTGGTTAGAGTTACACTGTTATAACAGGCTAGAAGGCATTCCCTAGGATTTTTTAGAGAAGGAAGAGGGACTGGATGTCATGATTAACAGGCTCTAAATCTTGACTGCCCCTGCCCTAAAATAACATGAGACAGATTGGGATGGGAGTTGGAGGATGGTGAGTAGAAGAGAGGAATTGTGATATCTGGAAAATGAATACAAATTATGTTAATTACCCTTTGTAGCATAACTAGAATAAACTAGTTATGTTATTCTAGCATAACTAGAATAAACTAGTTATTGTAGTTTAAACTTTCTTCAATTGATTTCAGCAGTATTCATAATTTTCTAGTTTATTCTTCATTTACAAGAGAAGCAATGTTATCATTTACTATAGGGGTAGCAAAAGCATTAATTTCACAATGAGATCACATTAAATGTATTTTCTTTTACTTACTTACTTATTTAATGTATATGCACTCATCTCACTGTCAGGCAACTCTGAGTAGTTTATTATCCAAACTTACATTTTTATATTATATTTCTCCTGGTGTGATTCCTTTGCCCTGTAATCTCTGTTATTGGATTGATTCAGTATGAATTAAGTGTATCTGTATAACCCTATGAATCAGGGGTGAAATCCTCTGAAATCTGCTACCGAGTGCACACTTCACATGCATGCATGCCTGAGGTGCCTGCACAGCACTAAAAAAGGAACATTTTGAACCCTTCCGAGCTTCCAAAAGTAAGTAGAACAGCGGGGAGGGGGGGATCCGCTGTGCCACACGATTTAGATTAGCTAGAAAGCAGGAAATCCGACGATTCTAGCTAATATAAATCGCGCATCATAGCTGATCGTCACCCAGTTGATCGTCGGAAATACCAGTTCGCCCAAACCGGTAGCATTTCACTCCTGCCTATGAACTGATATCTTGTTGCACTAAAGTGACCAAAATGGTTATTGTGAGTAAGTACATTCAGTTTAATTTTTGTAGTTCCTTTATATTACTTGGTGTACATTTAATCACCTTTATAACCATGTAGAAAATAATTTTGCAACTTGCCTCTAAATCTTTTATGATTGTTCCTCTGTAATAATAACAGTTGCTTTCTTTTTTTGCCAGAACTGGACTACCAACATCCAGTGACCTCTCCAAATTCTGTCCTGCCCTACATTTTGCATCAAGAAGAAAGGGACAGTAGCTGGGACACGAACACCTTGGAATAAAATGGAAGAATGTTAGCTGAGAACCCCACAGCAAACACTAATCACACATAACAATAAATGTTATCCATATTCTTAAGTTACATGTGTTTACAGCCCAGTTTAAATCCCAGTTTGTCTGCAGGTGTGGTTAAAAAAATATCAAATTGATGGCCACGCTGGTATGATAAATGTTCTGTCCATTTTTATGCATGTTCCATAGGACTATCATGGCTGCCATCTTGATTTTCTTTAACCATACCCTGTGGACACCCCTGGTCCCAGGAGGAGAAAGTCATACTTTAGCAAATTCTGCTAAGCATTGCCCCTACCCAGTGGTGGGATTCAACCAGTTCGCACCACTTCAGCCGAACCGGTTGTTAAATTGCTGGCTGGCCCCTCCCTGCCCCTCCCCACCCCTCCCCTTCTAGAAGTCACCTCGCACCTGGCTCCCAGGTAAGTGCAGGGAGGCCTACTAGGCCCAAAATGGGGCATGGGGAGGATGCAGCCTCCCCCCCAGCCCATTTTTGCTCTCAGGGAGGTGCAGGAGGCCAAGTGCTACCTGTCACATCCCCTGGCCATGCCCACCATGACCACACCCACCCAGCTGGTCATTAGATCAGAGAACCGGTTGTTAAATTATTTGAATCCCACCACTGCCCCTACCACATGCTTAGGTAAAAAAAATAATCAAGCAAGAATGTATAATACTATACTTGTGGAATTCTGGGATATAGAAAGACAGAGTTTAATGTCTTAATCTCTTCTCATTTTAAATAAATAAATATTATTTGTTTATTTATTACCTTGTTGTGAGAAGTGGACTAATGCCATATGAAGGATGCACTAACAAGCAGCCGCTGCAGATGGAACTGGGATTAACTATGACATTTCTGTGTAAAGATTCAGCTTGCCTGGGCACTGTACAGCAGTGTCTGTGGTATGGCCAAGAGGACAAGGTACATTCGCTCATTCTTTCAGAGCTCTCTCTACAATAAAAAAGAGCATAGCCTATTATACAAATGGAGAGATGTGCATCCTTTGCTTGAAAATATATTTAAATCAGGCTCTTCTCCACAATTAACTGATCTAGAGATGAACATCTTGTATTGTTCAGAAATATGAGGAAATATTTGGTGCAATTGCAAACTAATCCATACTTAACCAACGGTTAACCAAGTTCTGGAGACTGCTGCAAATGTCACAGAAGAACCCTGAGAGTGACACAGTTCAAAACAATGGACTTAATTTTGAATTGCTTCATACCATCCTTCCCAGATCAGTCTGTTCTTTTTGCTAGATTCCCCAGACTGTCTTTTGAATAGACTCATTCAATGTCTTCCTTCTTTTTCTCCTGTTGCTGGAAGCACAATCTCTTTGCAGCCAATTAAGGATAAAAATTACCCAGAAAAATCCCAGAAGTGCTATTTCCAAAAGGCAAATGGACTTTCTTGGGTTTTTCCTTTGAAAATGTTCTGTTTTTCATCCAAGAAGCTTCTGAAGTTCAGGTAGAGCTAGAACTGAAGAAGCTTCATGGATGCGAAGCAAAATGTTTTCAAAGGGGAAAAAAACCCCAAGAAAGTCCAGTTGCCTTTTTGAAAAAGCACCTTTGGGACGACCAGGACCTGGATGATTGAGAATCTCCATAGACATTTTACCCATAATAATATGTTAGGAACATTAGCTCTGGGATTCTCAAACTATAGGCCATGATTCCTAAGTACTGTATTGCAATGGGAAGGTCACAAAAGTTTTTTAAAATGATCAGGCTTGCTCAGGTGCAGTAGAGAGTGAAGTCCAGGGCAAGTTTGGAGATAAACTTATGGGTCTCTATGAAAATCAACAACTAACCACAGCAATTTTCTTTATGTATTATTTGCTAAGAGGACTTGCACGCATCCATTTATTTTAGAGGGCCGTGGTACTGCAACAGTGGTGGGTTGCCCCCGATTCGAACCGGTTCTATAGAACCGGTAGTAAAACCAGTGGGAGGCTCCGCCCACTGACCCTGACATCATTAGGAAGCTTCTGCGCACGCGCATGTCCCCGTTGCGAACCAGTAGTAAAGGTAAGTAGATCCCACCCCTGTACTGCAAAGTTTGAGAAACCAACCTTAACCACTGCTACCTAAGTGGACTTTGGGCTGGTTATTCCTTTTGCATCCAGGGTCTTAGGATTTGCTGAGTATAGCTAAGTGATTGAAGAATGTGCTACCATCATATTTTAAAGCTCTGGTGCATATGACATAAGGCAAAATTATGAATGTTTTCTTGGTTTCTTGTTGGTTTCTATATAATAACCAGCGGTTAGGAGAGAAGTGAAATAATGTTTATCTTGTTTCTTAAGAAGCTACTCCAGTTGCCTTTAAGACAATCTGGTTTTGCTTATTTGTTTATGCGTACTAAAATTATAATTCTCCTTTCTTTGAAATCAGTTGGACTCACCTCTGAACTGGTATGATAGGATTGTGCTCTGCAAATAGCAACGTAACCAAACTTTCTTTATAAACAAAGCACTTCTGTAGTAGGTTCTATACTGGTCCGAAGGGAAAAGAGGGGGAGAGCCTGGGAAAACCTAGTGTTTGAGTTTATTCCTTTTCTTTAAAGAGAGAGGGGGGAGGGAGGGAGGAAAAGAGAGAGAGAGAGAGAGAGAGAGAGGGAGATGCAACTGCTCTGCAAATCCCAACTGGTGGATTTACTTATTTTAGGAGTGTCTTTTTTCCTCTCTGCTTTAATATGATGAAATGCGCATAAACAATTTGGAAGTTTTATTTGGATCAAGCCCCAAAGGTCATCTCTTTGGGGTTTGACAGACAGAGTATGCTGGGAGACTAACAAAGAGATGTTGATCATGATGAGTCACAAAGGGGCTATTCATCTCCCTACTTCTGATGCTGAAATGT
>JANHZT010008356.1:288472-310619 GCA_032468215.1 Stegonotus admiraltiensis | reverse complement strand
CAGGTCGAGTATTTTGCATAATTGAGCAATATGTCTAATGTCTGGAAATAGCTCCAAAATGAACGGGGGGAGGGGGGCTTTACAGGTAAATGTTATGTATTCATGAAATATATGAAATTCTTTTTTTAGTACAAGTAAGGCTGCAAGTTACACCTGTTCACTTGGAAGAAAATGCCACTGAACTCGAAAGGACACAGTGGAGTGCAAGCCTGTGAGTTCTCTTCAGTCAGACTATTACAATAGTGCAAGTAAAGATAGCCCTTGACTTACAACAGTTCATTTTTAGTGACTGTTCGATGTTACAAGGGAATTGAAAAAAAAAATGACTTCTGACCATTTTTCACACTTATGACCATTACAGTATCTCCACAATCATGTGATCAAAATTCAGATGCTAGGCAGCTGACCCATATTTATGACAGTTGCACTGTCCCGCAGGTCATGTGATAGCTTTTTGTCACCTTTTGACAAGCAAAGTCAATGGGGAAGGCAGACTCATTTAACAACCATGTTACTAATTTAACCACTACAACGATTCACTTACCAACTCTGGCAAGAAAGGTTGTAAAATGGGGAAAAACAAATGTCTCACTCAGCAACATAAATTTTGGGCTCAGTTATGATTGTAAGTCGAGGACTACCTGTATCTCACAGGTGCCTGACACCCAGCCTTCTCATTGGCTTGCAAGCTGTCAAATGCTTGGAAGTTCCTGTTCCTCTTCCCCTCACTTGCAAGCCTGTTTCAGGACTTGTAGATATTCAAATATGATTCCCAGAAACTGCTGGTTCCATTTTAGCTATCCAGGAAGGGCCTTTTCCTGAAGGAGAACCTTCTTTTCCTGAGGCCAGAATAGGAGGCACAGCTACCAATGTAGCTTTCCTCCTCTTAAAGGGAAGTTGGAAATTTCTCTCCAAGTTAAAGAGGGGGTGACTGGATGATAGCAGGAGGCCTGTCCCTTCACATCTTCTGGCCCATATGTATCGGGATCCTTTAGTTTCATTCATTCCTCTTAAATTAGTGAATTTCTATTTTCAGATAAGATTATGCATGTGCGTAAGTCAAGCAGAAAGATGTAAATGAATCAAGATTCTCATATAATGTTGTTTTGGGATTTTATGTTTTTTATGTTTTTTATTTTAATTCCTGCAACAGATCTCATCCTTGGAATGTTTATTTTGAGCTTTACCTTAAAGCAAAGTGACATGGTATTAACAACAGAAGATGAATAAGTACTGTAGTTGAGCTACAGTATCGCAATGTTATGTTTTTTAGTGTTTTTACATGTATTCTTTTCCTGGCTATGCTTATGAAATAGTAGCCCCAAAGTTCTGTCTTCAGTTGTGGCATACGGGACATGTGCTGCCTGAGATGAAGATCACAATGTTGCTCCCTATTTTCCAAGTTAACCATTTATTTAAGAAATGGGCATAGAAGGTTACCTTATGTTAAGTCAAAGTATTGATCTAGCTCAGTAATGTTCCCTTCTGTCTTTTCATTATCCTCAATCTAGCACCATTCAAAATTTGATGGGACTGAAACTCTCCAAATTCTTATTGGTGCATGGTCTGGTTTAAGGTAACGAAAAGTGAAATTCAAATAAATGTGCTTCTCGCCCCACCCATAGTTACATGACAGAGCCTGTATCCCACCAATGAGACATTTATTCATGCACACACACACACAAACACAAAACACACAAAATTTGAGATACTTGGGTGAAATAGGTCTTTACCTAATGTTGGAAATCCCAGATAGTCTTTCTGAAGAAGCTTTTCCAAAATGAGTCTGTTATCATTTTAAAAAGCATTTCCTATGTAGCCAGTCCCCTCAATTCATTTGGTGGGGATACATTTGGTGGGAATACCTTTGAAGCTCAGATATACAGTATAAGACCATATGCAGTGGTGAAATCCAATTTTTTTTAATACTGATTCTGTGGGTGTGGCTTGGTGGGCGTGGCATGGCTTGGTGGGCGTGGCTTGGTGGGTATGGCAGGGGAAGGATACTGCAAAATCTCCATTCCCACCCCACTCCAGGGGAAGGATACTGCAAAATCCCCATTCCCACCCCACTCTGGGGCCAGTCAGAAGTGGTATTTACCAGTTCTCCGAACTGCTCAAAATTTCCGCTACCGGTTCTCCAGAACCTGTCAGCACCTGCTGGATTTCACCCCTGACCATATGGGAAAAACCATTTGTCAGGTAACCTGGCCCCAAGTTTCTTGAATGTTTAAATATAAAAATCAAAGCATTTTAAGTGAAGTTCAGAAACAGGCTGGCATTGAATTTTATTGCTGACAGGACTTAGGAAAACATGTTATAGAACATGTTTTGTTCCTGAGAACAAAAAGCCCAAGGAAAATCACATGGCAAATGCATCTTTATCATTGCAATATTTCACTGCTGATTCGCAAGTTCCTATAATTACTTTCTTACCAGAAAATATGGGCATCTCTCCTACAAAGAGCCTTGGTTGTGCAGCAGCTAAAAGTGCTCTTAAAGTAGCATTTAGCTGCCAGCTGCCTGCAATTACTGCAAGTTCAAATCTCACCAGGCTCAAGGTTGACTCAGCCTTCCATCCTTCCTAGGTAGGTAGAATGAGGACCTGGATTGTGGGAGCAATAAGCTGACTTTGTATAACAAGAACACCACTGCCACCCTGAGTCTCCGGAGAAGGCATATAAATCGAACAAACAAACAAACAAACAAACAAACAAACAAACAAAGTCTGTCTTTACCAGAGAGCTCATGATACAGAAAGCACTTTATGTAAGTGCTTGAAGAAATGTTTTGATTTGCCCACTGTTCTCCGCATTTATGCTGACTGACTTTTCAAAATAAAGAGACTTTACAGTGACAGCCAGTGAGACATTATTTTGTGATTGTCAAAGAAATATTTACAAAGTGATAGCAGCTTCACGCATCTCAAACTTTAGTAGATATGCTGACAAAAATTTTTGACATCACTTCATAGAGGTATACAATTTGACTTGGTATAGTTTGCCAGAATTAAAGAAAGCAGATGATGGCTTTACCAATAAATGTGCTGGCACGCATTGGCTTATTTTTTTATTTATCTTCCAGAAATAATTTTGAAGGAATTTCCATGTTAAAATAAAGAGCTTAGATCAGGGGTATCAAACTCAAGGTGTCACAGCGGCCTCACGTGATGTATTGTGACTTTTTCCCCCTCCGCTAAACCAGGTGTGGGCGTGGCCAGTGCATGATGCATCCAGCCCACAGGCCGGGAGTTTGACAGCCTTGCCTTAGATTATATTCTCCCACAAGAGATACTCTGATTAAAAGAATCTGGAGTTCATCCAACAAGGAGGGCATTACATCATGTAACAGGCTTTTGATAATTTAGATAATTGTCATGTAACAGGATAATTGTATGTCTATAAGTAGGTAAGTATCCTTAACTGTCACTATAAAGTCATTAAAACTTACTTTCAAGTTCCTGAGCACAGGGTGTGTTTTTAGAACTAACAAGCTTATACAAGCAGCCTATATTCCTCTTTTTAATATGGTCTTCTAACTCCCCCTGTTAATTCTCTAAAGAACATTTACTTGCTTGCCTGCCTTGTAGTTGGGTAATCAATTACATGTTGTGAATGACCACTTCCCATTGGCTGTTCTTCTCTGCATGTTAGGATAAGATGATAGTATGAAGCAGGGTTGCTTTTTCAATTATTTTTCAATTATTCTTTAGTTAAAAAGCCATCTTCAGTATTCTCATTTTCTTTCTCCATCAATGCCCAAATAGTACTGCTGTATCAATGCAGAGCAGCCTTCTGTGTGGTTTTTTTGAACTCTGATATGTTCCTTGTAGACTATATAGGAATATAGTCCTTGTAGGAATATATCTGGGAATCAATTTGTATTTATATATTTTTTTAGTTTTGTTGAGTAACAAAAAGCATCACTAACATTGAAGCCCTGGTAACTTTATTTACATTTCATTGTCTATTCCCTAGATAATTGTCTAAGCAAAATACTACACCATTAGTCTTTTTAAAAACTGTAATTCTTAATTAATAAAGAATTATAGAACAGCATAGGTATATTTTGCTACTCCAGCATCTTTCAAGAAGTTTTGCATGGTAGAAGATCCTAGAAACTTAAAGCAGAATTCACTTGAATGAATGGAATCAAGTGACAATAGCTAACAAGTACAGTACTGGAAGAAATAGTACTGGGTATGTCAGTTAGTTTTTTTGTAAAATGACCTGGAGAGTTGGAGATATTATCAATGTAAAAGCAATTTAAAAAAACAACTCACCAGAGTCTGCTGTGCTAAAGAATTACTGAACTGGACTGACCTTGGCAATATTGCTTTGCTGCTGGGCAGAGTTGGTGGCTAATGTTTCTTGTTACTAAGGAGGTTGCCATGGACTCATTGCTACCAGGAATATAATGTAAAAGAGCAAAGCTAATGTGTATACACACACACTTATCAGCAAGAATTGGTCTCAGTGTTCCTTCTCAGGTTACTGACATCAGCCAACAACTAACCAAGAAAATCAGAGAAAGAACACTGGGGAATGACAGAAAATGTTGTTCAGCATCCTATGTCTGTGTGTGTGCGATGAAGCCTTCCTTCAGGGGAAGATCCCCATGGTGCTAGTGCAGAAAAAGTATTTGATCCACAATTACTTAGCAGTCCTACTCAATCGTTTCATCCTTTACACTCTTTTTTCAAGAGGGAAAGATGAGGCCTAAATAAAAGTGGCAGAACCAGCTTCTCCCAGCACTTTTTGTAGGCTAAATCCAGTTTGTGCCTATTACCTAGTTGCTAAATAAAGTTATCATGGTTCCAGACAGACTTCTTTGACTGTCATCTTATTCATACTCAGTAGAAATTGCTTTAAAAGTATCTCAGCCACGAATGATTTTGATCTAACTGGAGGTAGAATCTCAGAAAATTGAAACCGAGGATGTTTGCCTGTTTTTTCATCCATCATCAAGGCCAAATCTAAAAAAGGCCTCTATCAGTTACAACAGGAGGATCTGTAAGGTGGGATCAAAAAAAGTCAAAATTGTGGCTTCAAAGATAGAATGACAATATCCCAAGACCCATAGGGCTCTGCTCTTGGTGTATTTCTTAAAGTACTATAGTTTCTACACAAATCAAGCAGCTTGCTTTGAAAGATATAATTACAATACCAGTTTTTGCCTTATGGGCAAATATCCAGCAACTATATAAACTTATTTGGTAATTTATTTGTCACCTTTGGGGAAATTTTAATTATTGGGTGGATTTAAAAAAATCTAACAAATGAATACTGTAAATAAAATTAATGATTTTCACAAAATATCAGAATCTTTCAATCTTTTTTATTAAAATATATACTTACTTAAAATGCACTGCTTGAAATGACACAGTGAGATTATTTTCTTTCCCATTGTAATAAAAATTGCTCACATATTATTGCTCATTTTTAAGAATAATTGCAAATTCTAGATGATGTAATTATTTGAAATCTACACACCCTTAAACATCTCACAGGCATATGTAATACTGTCTAGCAATGTTAATCTTGCAACTAGTTTTGATCTCTATGGAGAAGATCGTTCTTATTTTGATATTTTTTAGTTTTGATTTGTACAAGCGAGATATTTCTGGGGTTTTCAGATTGGATTGCATTTTTATTTTGTTTTTGCTTACAGAGCCACATTTGCCCTGTGCAGAAGAGATTATAAAGTCCTTGCTGATGGATCATTTTGAGTACTCCTTGAAGGGGGAATGCTGAACGCCTCTGCAATCCTCCTCTGAATCATCAGAAAGTAGAGACTGGAGAAACTTGATATATTTAATTGCAGCTCTCAGTGTTTCAACTTTGCTGAGCCGTTTGTCTAAGTATGCTGGCGGTAAGTGGTGTCTAAGTTTGGTATAGCCTTCATTGACACATTTAACTCTCTGCCTTTCCCTTTCGTTTCTTTTTCGGATGAATGCTGGGCTGCAAGAGTAGTCACATCTGCCAAAATTTCCACAGGAGACTTGAAATGGGAACCCATAAGGATTGCTGTAGAAATTCTCAGGAGTTGGAGGTTCTGCTGTTAATGGAAGTAGAGGCAACTCTTCGGAGCTGTTGAATTGACTGAGGTCCTCTGGACACAAATGAAAAGTGGCAAAAAGATCTCGATAGCAAAATCTGGACATCTGTTCCACGTAGGAGTCACTGAAGGTTGGCAATTTGTCCATGACATCCCAGGAGATGTTCCTGGTTATAGTGTCTCAGGTAAAGCTGAAAATGTTCAAATGCATATGAGCACAGTGAGTCACAGATTGCCCAAGACTAGGTGTGATTGTCAGTATTTTTAGTGCACTTCAGATGTAATGGAAATATGTGGGAGAATGTACAGATGCAGTCCTGACCTACTTAGATATAATAATTTTTATGAAAAAGGGATGTGATTATATTGCCAATATATGTGATCAATGTTTACACCCCAGTAAATCTTTGCTCTTTACCACAATTCACAAATGTTAAGATTGACCAAGCTGCACAAATTTTAAGCTTTACAAGAAATGTAAGAATGTCCATTATTATTTCTTTTGCTTAGTCCTCATGGTTTGAGTATACCTTGCTTTGCTAATCTTATAATTAGTCCCAGGGAAAGGGGATATGTTCTACGCAGTTTACAATATTAGTAACTGTTCTATAAAATCAAACAGATACAAATACTCTTCATCTTGGCTAGATGGTGTCTCATCTTTTAGCAGGTACATCCTGTTTGAATAATATGTGATAAAATATTCATCCATAATACAGTTCTTCCAATAATAAAGAACATTGTATTATGTGTATGTCTTATTCTATATCAGCAGTACAGAAATAACATTTATCCTTTCTTAAGCACTGATTTGTTTATTTATAAGAAATCATATGAGCAATCAAAACCTTTCTTGCTTGGAAGATTTCTTCATATCAGCATACCATCAAATATTTCACGTTAAGTACCGTATGTAAAAGTAACAATCAAATAATGTCATCTTAGCCTATCTATATTGCTAGAACTTCTGTGGTACACAAGAAACATCAGTTTAAATACACTAATTGCTTCAGAACATTTAAGAAAACTACATCTTAGTTGAAGGTTCAGGTTAACTGCTTCAATATCAGATAACTCCTAGAGTTAGAAAATAACTCTAAATTCTTGATTCCTACAAGGTGAAACGGAGAACTTCCAAAAGCACTTATCAAATTCTAAAATATTGTACAACCTCTGACCTCTAGAGCATCACACTAGTATGAATCATCTTTTGCATTAAAGAAGATAAAAAAGTCCCTGAAATATTTAACTACATGTATAATTTAGATATTTAAAAATCCGAGGTTAACATTAATATAATAAAAGCCATGCAAAATTTGCTATTAGCCTGGGTGCCTTACCTGACTTCCACAGTTCTTATGTTTGGTGGATTGAGTCAAAGTCAGCTCTAAATTTATACTCAAATGACAATATGCAAAGTAGCTTACAGTTAGAGCTGCTCATTTCTGGTTTAGCTTCTTCCACCCACACTGTAGCTACAAAGGCAACAAATATTGATGGATTTGAATGCATAACATATTATATAACTGTTAATATCTAATGTGCAGCATATTTATATCCTTCCAAGATATGCTGTAACATTGTAATCATAGATGCATTTACTAGATCTACTATTTTTATGTAGGTTTGTTAAATTTTTATCATTTTTATCATCAATAGCTTAATGCTGAATGTTTACTGTCTGAAAAGATTACCGTATAGGATGTACTTCCCCCCCCCCCAAAAAAAGTGGGTGGAAATGTCTGTGTTTTATACAGCAAATGTTGCTGGAGTCCCGTCCACCTGCTGGCCCCCACCCTTTGGCCATTTTCGGCCTCCGCATGTTGAATTTTCAGCCTCTGCACACCCCATTTTTGGCCTCTGCACATCGCGTTTTTGGCCGGTTCCAGGTGGCAGGAATCAGCTAGCCAGATGAATACCGATGGATGCTGGTAGGCAGAGGCAGAATTTTTTTTCTTGTTTTCCTCCTCAAAAATTAATGTGCATCTTATACTCTAGAGCTTCTTATACTTTGAAAAATACAGGAATTGAAAATGTCAGAAAAAGTTGACAGCTTTTTAGTATGACTCAATGCTAAAAGACTATCCAATTTATCAACAGAGCTGGTAATGTAAAGAGCCTACTTTAAGTAGTCTTTGATTATGATTTATTAAAGGAATAAACTCAACTTTTAAAGTGAAAAGAAGTGAACAATGTAAGAATTAAATGGAAAAGTAGGCTCTTAGCAATCCCCCTCCCCCTCCCAACCTGGCTGCCTTCCCAGTAATGGGTTTCTGGTTCTGCTTATAATTCCAAATATATAACTGAAACTCTGTGGGAGTTTCAGTTGGATTTCCATCTGGGCAGAAAACAGCAAGCAATGAAACATTAAACATCATTAATCCCAGATGTTCTCAATCCTAAATACTAATCTGATCCCAGTTAGTTTTCCATTTAGTAGATCCCAGTTAATTCTATGGTTTTCCAATAATAGACAGACAGAAGCAGAGGCAATAGTGGTAAGGATAGGAAAATGTAAAATATAAGTACAATCTAGACTAGGGGTACCCAATCCCCCAGTCCGCAGCCTGGTACTGGTTCACGATCCATTGGAAACCAGGCTGCACTAGTGGTGGTGAGTAGTGCAAAGCTCCATTTGTGCAGGTGGGTGTGCATGCAAAACCATCCCGCTGCCACTGCTACTGCCACCATTGCCAATCCACGGAGCTAGAAAGGTTGGGAAAGCTGTCTTAGGAATTCTGGGAGTTGAAGTCCACAGGGTGTGAAAGAGCCAAGTTTGCCTACCACTGGTCTAGACTCTAGACCATATATGATAATAGCAATAATTCCAAGCAAGAACATCTCAGTCAAGATTTTAATAGTCAAAATAACCACAAAAATGGAAATGATTTTTTTTTAAAAGAAAAAAACAGGATTTTTTTCAGCTAGGAAAGTTCTCTTGTATTTAAAGCTAATAAGGAAATAGTTCTAATAGTCACAGATGAGGTATGATGGAAAGCTATACAAAAATATTTTACAAATGGTATAGTGGAATGAGAGAAACGTTTGTCAAGAGAGAATAAATTTAGAAACGGATGCTTCTAGAAACCAAGGTACAATACATAGTAAACCAACTTTCAAATTAGAAAGGATCAAGTACAATTGAACTGTTCCAAGCTACAGAGGAAAAATCTCAGTCTGATGATTGAGGACAAATAAACTAACTGATCCCTTAAAAAAATGAATGGCAAGCAGAGACTCATATTTGAAGCTAATAAAGGAGAATATTTGTAGCTCAGGGTTGAAATGAGGAATCCTTAGTGCTCTCTGAGCTTGTTGGTTTTCTTGCAGACGTTTCATTACTCAAACTAGGTAACAACATCAGCAAAGATGCACTAGAAAAAATGTTTAAGTAAACTCATTCTGAAAATACTGCAGTGAGAATATAGATACCTATAACCCTTGAACCAATTTCAAATCTTATGTGCAACGGATTATTTTGGATTATTATTTCCTACAACAGGACATTCAAACAGGAAGGTTTTCTTGCAGTTTGGAAGAGTATGAGAAAAACTATAATCTTCCTCCTTTGTGGATTTAGCCTGGCTCAGTGACTGCATAAGCCCTGCCTCCATTTTGTAGTTCCTCAGGAAGTGCAGACTTTTTCATGCATTAAAGGAGAGATCACAGCATCATAGATGCAATAATTACTAATTGAATTTTGCTAAGGATGCATCCCTCCAAGTACCAGGAAGTACCTGTTAAGGAAGCATGGCAGGAAAGGATTACATCTCTTATCTCCCAGTTGCATGCACACTGCAGACATCTGGTTGGCCAGTGAAAAACAACATGCTGGCTTAAGATGGGTCTCTGAACCTGCAAGACTGTTATGCAGATGCGACTGATTTACAGGGGAATTTTGTACTAGCAGGGACAGGTATTAGCGAATTCCCCTTTGACGGATTAGTCCAAGATCTTGGATGCTTTAATTCAAATTCTTAAGCAGGGAGATGGACTTGATATTCAGTATAATTGAGTATCCCAATTATATGAATTTTGTGTGTTTGTGTATGGTATGGTTAAGCTTAATATACAAAATTTTCTCTGCCTATTCATGTAAGAGATTAATATAGCTGCCTAACTCACAAGTTGGCATACCAGGCAGTGTATAGCAATAAAACAGTTAAAATGTATTTAAATACTAAAGCCAGCCAGGAATCAACAACAAAATCCAGAATTGGGCCACAAGCAACAAATACTATACCTTACAGGATGAACTCATCTGACTTCCTTACCTCAGTGCCCAATGGGATAGCCACATCTTCAAAGCCTTCCTGAAGGCTAACAGTCTGAGGCCCAATCAAATCTCAAAGGAAAAGTTATTCCACAGCTCAGGCGCCACAGTCAAAAAGCCCCACCTCCTAGGTCCCATCAGAGGACATTGTTTCAAGGTAAAGTCCTGGAGCATGCCCATTCTATTTCCATCCATGGAATGGATGGAAACAACTAGGATTTATTTATTGATATTTCTGAACTTCAACTTCTCAACATCATCAGACTTTACGTAGTGAACAATAGGACAAAACCACAAGTTATATAATACAACCCCTACTAAAAACCATAGTGGTTTCCCCATTCAGTTGAGGACATAGTCTGATGGGATAAATTTATAATCTGCTTGCAAAAAGCTAGGAAGTTGGGAATCCCCTGATCTCTGATGGGAGACTATTCCATACAATAGAAGCAACAGAAATCTGCCATGTATTTTAGAAAGACAAGGGGTGAGGACTTTTTGTAAAGCAAGGCAAACTATCACCCACATTTTTTCTATTCCCTGGATCATGAGGGCATTATAGTAAAAAAAAAAAAAAGCAATTGGATATTAGAAGTGGACTGCCGAAAATCTCTAAAAGATTTGGAGATTGCCCATATGTATGATTTTGTTGAATAGATAGCAGAAACCATTTTTGGCCGCTATTTGTAATCAGCTGAGTTATGGGTTCATGTTCTTAGCATTAAGTGCAGCCTTTTATGGGCATAAGGTTTGACCAAACCTCATTTTAATCATTTTGGAGCTTAATTTTTTTCATTGCTTTTAAAATTGAAAAACCCTCAGATCTGCAAGTTTACCAGTCACAGGAGACTTTCTCTTCAATCCATTTATTTTGAAAAGAAAAATGTTTTTCCAATTTTGTAATTATTTTTTGCAATTTTTTTGCAATACACAGCAAAGGGGTGGTTATACAGCTGTTTCTAAGTGGCAAAGTTTTGGATGAAATTGATTTAAAGAAAAAAATGATGTTAATCAGAAAGTTCTTCGATAAAAATGATAAGATTTTTGAGGCAAGGGGCAAAGATAGTAGAAGAAAATAGAAGTCAGAATTGTATCTATTAAGAGTAGAAAGGGGGGAAGTACAAAATTGGTTAATTTTATTTGCTATGATGTTTAATGGCTATCTTGATTAGATAGGCTTTTGTGGGGAGCTGGTGTGAAGGACTAGTGAGGTGGCAGTTTCCCAGCAAGGCACATTCCAGAAAGGGAGGGGTGAGACGGAGGCAGCATAGTCCTGAGATGGAGATCGGAAAAAAAAGTTGGCACAGCCATTCCCTAGAATCTCATAGGTATATCCGAAAGGTTTTAGGGTGGCAAGATTTGTCTGTAAAGAACTGAATTTTGGCTGAATTGCTCCATGCCATTCTTGGGCTTAGCCTGACAAAATCTTTAAATTGATATAATGGATTAGTTTGTGACATTCACTTTTATCTATTTTTGTTATCTAAATAAGGGATTATTATTTCTGGTAATATTTAATACTGTTTAATTTTTTGCAATTAATTTTTTTTATTTGTTAATTGGAATTACATTTTGATTGCTAAAAAAAGGGATTAGGGGGTTTTTACTAAATGGAAAGAGGGAGTATATACTTTTGTTAGGTATTTTTGTTAATTTTTATTAAACTTTTGCTGATTAATAAAGAGCTAGAGATTTAGAGATGAGTTCATAGGAAATGGATTGAGCTATAGAATGAAGATAATTTGGTTGCATTTTAAGAGACAGTGATAAATTGTTAATGTTGAATATACTTTATAGTATTGAATTAGATCTTTGTATTAGATTGTATTGTATTAGATTTATGTTTAATATACTTTTTAATAAAATTATTGGGGGGGAGGCAAGGGATTTATACTCTTGACAGGTCCTCTTGAAATGA
This sequence comes from Stegonotus admiraltiensis, assembly GCA_032468215.1. NCBI lineage: Eukaryota > Metazoa > Chordata > Lepidosauria > Squamata > Colubridae > Stegonotus > Stegonotus admiraltiensis. The sequence continues at coordinate 298,371 of JANHZT010008356.1, read as the reverse complement.
CCAAACCAAGGAGGCAGCTTCAGCTTTGGCTGCCTAATATCAATGTTGCACTGTGTAGGTCTTTAAAAGGTAACAACCAGCACTTTGAACTGTGCTTGGAAACCTGGTTGTAGCCAATGAAGTGACTTTAAAATAGATGTTACTCTGTATTGGTGGGATTGAAAATTCTAATGCTCCGGCTACTGTTTTTTATACCAGCTGTAACTTCAAGATTATTTCCAAAGGCATCCTGACAGAATATTTGGCAATAATCCAGATAAGTGGTCATTAAAGTAAGACTGTCATCAGGGCATTCTGGTCCAAGAAGGGCTGTAACTGGTGCTGCAATGGAAGCTGCATAAAGCTCCCATGATCACAGCTTTCATCTGCCATTTAAGCAGGAGCTACAAATGCAAGAGACACTAACTAACTCTTTCAGGAAGAGCATGAACCTGTCTAGAGAGGGATTGATGTTATTTGGATGCCATATTGTATATTGATGAACAGCAGCTCTATTTTGGATGGATTTAATCAATGTCTTGTTTTGCTCCACTCCAATCTTCACTGCCTCTAAGCATTAGATAAAAAACTGTACAGCATTTATTTCAAACAACTAGGGAAATAACATTGTGGAATCCTTCTAAGTTTAATAGTTTCATCCTTTGACTTCTTGTGGGTACCAATTATAGTGGCCTAATAGCCAAAATGGATTGCAGATAGGGTTTCAGATCAGATACAAAACAATAATGCTATAAAAGGTGTGATTTAAAAAAAACTAAATCTACCTCTGATACCAATATTCTGAAGACTTTATTTGCATTCCATTATCAAGCTAATTTTAAAAAATAATTATCCACAAACTATTGAAATTTACATGAAATGCAGATAATCACACAGAATTTTTAGCAAGCAACGCAGAAGGTCCAATTCCAATTGTACTAAGTCTGTACCTTTAGTTAATATGTCAAGCCTCTAGCTTACCAATTATCTCTGTACATGTAAGGCCTACCTTATATTTATAGAAGCAAGCTAACAAGCTGATAGAAATATAATTTAACAGTTCAAAGTTTTAGAAGTGATAGCTATATGTACAACGTACAGCAGGTGGTAACAATGTATTTACAAAAGATTTCATATGTAGATCACTTGTAGCATACATGCTGCACATTCTTCACCAAATTAATGTCAACCTCATTTAAGAACCATAGACAATTTTCTCTCCATTTCATAAGGATCACGCAAATAATTGCTTATATTTTATTAGTAAAAGCAATTCAGTATGTACAGAGATTTTGGCTTATTAAAAGATTTTCAGATCTTCCATTTGTTTGTGCTATCTTTGTTAAGATGCAAAAACAAGCTTTCTGGTGTGGCATTTCGGGAAGACAGAGGTCAGTGATTTATTTTAGCGCATTTCAATCAATATCTTGAAGATGTCACCGGTATATTAACTGAGCACAACATGGCGATCAAATACAGATTTACGCTGTTCTTGGACTTGGAGTTTCCATCGCTGCTGGGCATATTCAACTTTGTTCAACATGTTGGCCCTGCTTCGGGAACGTGCCAACACATCATGAGCGTTTGCAAAAGGCTGGTGATCCTGAAATGAAGAAAATATTTTTATTAAATATTGCTCAGTATTTCCAAGCGAAACATGCATTGACAGATATATCCTAATGACACACACAACACACACAGGGTGGGGGGGAGAGGAGGAGAGACTGAGACTCTTAACATCATGAGGAACAAATATATAGAAAGTTTCAACAACAACTGAATTCCAGGCCCAATTGTGGTCGTTAGTTGAGGACTATCTGTATGTGAAAACACCCAGTTTTAGCATAATGTCAACTAATAGCACTATATATGAGTTTCCAAGACAACAAAAAAAAGCAATAAAATTGTAGATATTCATATAACAATCACTCTGAGTGTTCGTTTTTAGAATTTAGGATTAAGCACTAGAGGGACATTACACAACCTGACTGCAAATATAAAATGATGGACAGCTAGAGAACTATTTAGCCCTACACATCAGAATGGAGGAGGCAACTGCAGAATGTGTGGTCACTCCCCTCCCAAAAGGAGTAACTGTTAGAAAGGATGGAAATCTAAATCCATCAATAAGGAAGAAGAGCCCTATTTTTCCCTCTTTCCTTTTTTTTTTTTTGAACAATTCTGCTGCAAAATGACGTGGATTTATAGTGTCTTTGGGTATTGTTACAACACTTAGAATTATATTCTTCTTTCTGTAAGAGGGTATTCAAATTTAAATAGCCAGTATTATGTGACTTCTCTGTGTTATTTACTAGCAATACCTATTGTGAAGTTGTTTGGAATATTCACTCCATGATGTCAAAGAATACCAACATACATACGTTTACATTCAATATCTTAATAAAAAGCAAAAATACAGCTGCTTAGTTGACAAAATACCAAGAGAATTATGTGTTTATATTAAACATTCAAATGTTAAGCATATGAAAGAATAAATGCAATCCATAAACATGGACATTTACTATCAAATGCTAATATACTTTAAATGTTTTGAACACTATGTTTAAAGGTATGATTTAGAGAAGGTCATGCTAATTATTTACATAACAATTTTATACTTCAAACTGCATAACATTTTAATTTATCGGATTATTCAAGCCTTCAGCATTACTATGAAATAGAAATCCACCAAACTATGAATCTGACATGTTTGAAAAAAATTCATATCACGGTTTCTGTGTAAGCCCCATATGAATATCAGGGATTCATTTATGTTTCTATTGAAATTCACAAGAAAATTAGCTAGATGTAGAATAAATAATTGAACAACTTTGTTCCTTCTTGTATCTTGATGTTAAAGTAAAATAGTTTCAGGAATGACATAGTTTTATAATGAAGTCACAGCAAAGTAGGTAGGACTGAGGATACAATAGCACATGGTCACAATATTATTAAGCAATGAGAACAGCATCTGCTAGCAGGAAGACTTTTTCCATAACCCTTCTCTTTTGGACAGTTTGGGGGCCCTCTGGAAAAGATGTAGAGGGTGTCATAGTGGGCCCTCTGGAATAATGGCAGTCTCCTAAGCAACAGTACATGACGATTCATGCAACACTGTATATAACTCACTGGAACGCACCAGCAATATTAAGAGAACATTTAGAACCAGGAACCAGGATTTTTTTCCCCATGGGCTTCATTGAATTGAATACATTCAAAAACAGATTGACTACTATGGTTTGTAATATATTTTCTAGCAATTACTGCAACATATAAACTCAGGAAAAAGGCAAATAGGAGCACATTTCTTCATAACTATGCCAAAAATCTAATTATTCAAATTCAGAAAGATTAGGTATTGTAAATATGTCTAGTTGTTTCCAAATTTAATTTGATAATTAGAATGATCAACTAGCACAATTTCCAGAACACAGAATATTTATATATTTTCTGCATTATTTTGTGTCAAAAACCAAATGTTTAATCTTTCTGTGTATTGCTTCTTCTTTATTAATACCAGTAACACAGAACTGAAGCATTTAAATTTACATCTCCAAATTAACTTTTCAATAAAACCTGATTTCTGAATTGCTACAGTAAAAGTTTTTAGTTCAGATCATGAGACATATATCTTAATTATTTTTCAAATGAAGACATATATGACTTACAATTATTATTTAATGTCCTGTTAAGATAGTCATTTCATTCTGTATATGCTTTTTAAACTTGTTTTTGTCTGCCATGTATTTTCATGTTTATACTAGGCAGAATTTGTGACATTTTATTTTCTTCAGCTATTTGAAAACACTGGCATAAAACTACTTAAATAAATATATAATACTAATGTTAATATTAAAATATAGCAACAACGTAACATGGAGTGGTGGTCACATTTATTAACTGATATTTGTAGTTTTTAGACAATCCATCTGGTATTAATGATCTCCATACATTTTGCTGTAGACATTTTTAAATATTCTGGTTATTTTTCTTCCTAATGAACTTCTAGTAATACATTAAGTTACTTTTTATTTAGTCAGATAATGATCCAACATGATGGTCAGGAATGTGCTTACTAGACTTTGCCTAAGTTTGTTATATGTATTATTTTTCAGCAAATAATACAGTCCATTAAATACCATTGTGCCTCCACTATTTGTTTTAATTAACTGTTCTTGAGCTCTCCGTAGACCAAATTCCAATGAATTAAAGCTAAATAGCAGGCAGGCATGACATTAGACAAGAAAGTATAAGTGGAAATTTGTGAAAATCACTTTCTTGTGCTGCCAGTTAAATGTGCAGCTTAAAAGCCTTCTATAGTAAGGTGGATAGAGCTGCTGCTCCACAGGGCTTCAGGCAAGTTCTGTGGCATCAGAATACATCAGTCTCTTCATTTCAGCAATGCTAAGGGCAGAGATGAAGGGAGGTAAGCTGAATCTGTATGCATAGAAGCATGAGGGCCTCATAGTATGACCATAACCAAGACTGCTGTCACTAAGCAATGCAGACATGTGATGTTTTGCTTAACTACCACTTTGCTTAGCAATAGAATTAGGCTTGTAACCAAAATACTACCTTTAATTACAAATCTAAACAACAACATCTGCATCCAAGAAAGGATGGTGAATGGAGTGTGGCAAGTTTTTACAAATGTTTGTTACAAACATTGTATAGGAAATATCAGGTGATTGGCATAAAGGCCACCAAGTCATCCTTATTTAATAGATCGTCAAATGTTGAAGATGTTAATATAGTGTTAAATTATATACCAAAGTTTTGGAATTTGACTGTTTATCATCAGTTAGGGGTCTATCAAGCAAGGGGGGGCTAAAAGAATTATATTAAGAAATTAGAAAAATATTATTCCATGTGTCAAGGAATGATTGTCAGAAATGTCAGATGTACTTATTTTCTACTGATCAAAAGATGCAGCAACATGTGTTACTATGACAGAGATTCTGTGAAACCTCATAAATATCTTGTATTTTTCATATTAAAGTCCTGAGTCCAGTCGGAGAAGGGCGGTATATAAATCTAATAAAACTAAACTAAACTAAACTAAACTAAACTAAACTAAACTAAACTAAACTAAACTAAAGAATTCACAGGTAATTATTGATAAGTATAAATACAAAAGTATTTTCCAGGTTTTTCTTTTCCTTCTTACTTTGCATTTTAGTTGTACATTTTTAAAAATTAAATATTGCTTTGTCAAAAATAATATTTAAAGAGAAACTCATCATTCTGGAAACAATGACAATCAATAGTAACCATCAAGTTGGAAAATAACAGTACTATTTTCACTTCAGCAGTCAATTCTAAAGTCTTAATGAAGATACCTTTCTCAGATTTTAAATCCTGTTTAAACTATCAAAATTAAACCTGTATTGCAATTAGGGAACTCATTACATATATTTGAATAGATTAAACACAGAACTTACCCCAACATCGTCATCGCTCTGTATTAGCTGTGAATGTCCGAAGAGACGTCTCTTCAGAATTGGTTCTACCATAGTGAGATACACCATATATAGTAGCAGAAGACCCAAAATGGACAAATATATTATGATGGTAATCTATATAATAAAGACAATATTTCAATTTATGCCATTTAAGATCATATTTATTTGGATTATATAGGCTGTCAAACTAAATTTAAATGTCTAAAAACTACAACACATCTTATGTTTTACTCATTAAACCCCAAAATACAGAAATAAATCAAAGAATTATAATTATGGATTTAGAATGGACTGAAAAAATAACAAAATACTTTTTTTCTAATGAGAAGACATAGCAGAAAGATGAAATTAGCATTTTCAAGTAATGTTATTATAATTGCATCCAGTTCCCTTGTAAAACTTAATGTGGCTTTAAAAATTACTGGATACCGGCTAATAAAAGTGAGCACTGCATTAAATTTCAGATGTTCTTCTAGAAACAATCAAATAAGGTAGGAAACATAAGCAAAAGAAAATATCCACCAGTTTAAGCAGTTTCTTGTACAAATTAAAAGACAATCTTCTTAGAAGCATCATATGCATGCTTAAAGGCAAATGTGTTTGATATCAGGTACACACAAGTGCAATCAGTCCCAAGCTTGTACACTTGTATAACAAAGGTAATTTTACTGCATACTCAGCAGCATACATAGTATTTTCCAAGAGTATTTTGAACTGGCAAGAAAAAGTTAGTTAGAATGATGTATATACACTAGGCTCCAAAGCTGTATAACATTAATGCTAAGAAACTAAATCATGTGGACTACAATTGAACTGGCAAGAATTAAGACAGATAAGAAAGAATAATATGTAATGTAATATAATCCAGCATGTTTTCAAAACTGAAAACAAAAAAGCAATTCATGACCATGAAAAATGAATGAATGAATAAATAAATAAATTTTTTAAAAATAGAAATCTTAGCAAGTTACAGGAAATAACCTGTTTCCCTGAAAATAAGACATCCTGTGATAATAAGCCCAATTGGGCTTTTGAGCGCATGTGCTAAAATAAGCCCTCCTCAAAAATATTTAAATGCATGCGCAGCTGATCCCCGCCATTTCCTCTGGTTAGGGAGACAGAGCTGGAAATCTGGTAATACGTCTTGCTCCATGTGCCCCAAAATAATAAGACCTCCCTGAAAATAAGGCCAAGTGCTTATTTCTGGGTTCAAAAAAATATAACACAGGGTCTTATTTTCGGGAAAACACAGTATCATCTTTAGACTTAGATAACGTAACAAAGTAATATATCCTAGCACCTAAGTCAGTGGTTCTTAACCTTCCTAATGCCGCGACCCTTTAATACAGTTCCTCATGCTGTGGTGACCCCCAACCATAAAATTATTCCTAAGACTATTGAAAATATATGTTTTCCGATGGTCTTAGGCGACCCCTGTGAAAGGGTCGTTCGACCCCCAAAGGGGTCCCAACCCACAGGTTGAGAACCACTGACCTAAGTGCTATGATCAAGTTAATTTGTAAATCAGTAATTTAGTTTTCACAAAAAGAAAAGGAAATTAAACTTTGCAAACATGCCCCGCTTTCACTATTTTATAATTTAACATACTGTTATAATATATGTGGATTTGGGGAAAAGACATTTGAACATTACTGAACAAAATTAAAACAGTAATCAGAGTTATAATTTACTTTTATTGTTTCTGAACTTCTTTCTTCATACTTGCATTCGCAACGCAAGCAATAGGCTTCAACGTCCTGCCCTAGAACTGGCATAGGGTCCACCACATGAAGACAATCACTGCAGGGGAAGGAAAAAATGTTTGGCACGCATTTAGATAAATTTATACCACTAGAGAGAAATATCCACTAATAAAAACACATGCTGAATATAACACTGAATGAGGAGTTAACCAATCTATTATTAATTTGTATGAATGTTAGAAATACTTGACATTTAATCTACATAATATCAGTTTAAATTTTTAATTTGTCTCATTAGTATTTAACCTATTAGAAAATTTGTGGTTTCCAGGAAGCAAACAAATCTGTTTAAATGTCAACATTAGAATGTATCAGCTAAGTGAACTCAAAAATATCACCTTCCTCTAATCTAATAACCGTACATCTTTCATCAACTCTCAAAACTCCTAAATGGAGAGACAGCACCTTTGTTATCTGGAACTGGTAGCATCAATAAGGAATGCAAACCACTGAGAGATGAGACTTAGGTACCCTTACCTGCAAATCTATCATGCCCCTAACCTTTTCACATAAACCATATTCTAAAATACAGTAAGAGCATATTACAAGGAATTTCATTTAGCATAAAATCATAGGGCATGAAATAATTTAAGACAAAAACTATAGGTTCTATGAAAAAATCCTTTTTTGTGGCAAAAACTATGGAACAACTGAAAGAGGTTTCAAAAGAATATTGTTTTCATTAAACAAGTGGTTGTGGAATAATAGGACTGACTGTTTCAGCTATGTTTTTCCTTCTATTTTATTAAAGTTATCATAATGTATGATATGCTCCAGACCTGTTTTATAGAATAGCAATTCCTTCTTCCTCATCTATAATATATTTCAGGAGCTTTTAATCCTATGCAGAAAATTCAGTATTTCTGAAGTGGATCTAATCATAATATGAGGCTTGTGGATTGAGGATGTAGCAGATCTGTGAAATGTCATATTATATTTTCATAAGGGATTTTCAGTGATATAGGACTGATAAGGGACATGTATACTAAGAGTTCTCAAATTTTGTCTTTTTATATGTCTTCCTGGACCCATTTTCTTCATTTCAGTTATTTTGTAATCCTTTTGATAAACAAGTAATTATATCTGTACCAAGATGAGAAGACAAAGTAGCATATTCCATTCATAACTGCATAACAATGTTGAATAAATTAAAGCTATTCATTATACTATCAAACAAAATATTTTAGCTGAAGCAGCTTGTAATTTAAGTACCTCTAATAAACAGGATTAGTTTAATCTACCCAATTAGAATAGAGCTGGAAGGTCTTCTAGTCCAGCCCCCTGCTCAAGCAGGAGACACTATACCGTTTCAGACAAGTGATTGTCCAGTCTCTTCTTTAAAACCTCCAGTGGTGAAGCACGCACAACTTCTGAAGGCAAAGTCTTCAACTGGTTAATTGTCCTTACTGTTAGGATGTTTCTCCTTAATTCCAGGTTCCTTCTCTCCTTGATTAGTTTTCATCCATTGTTTCTTGTCCTGCCCTCTGTGGCCTTGGAAAATAAATTGACCCCCTCCTGTTTGTGGCAGCTTCTCAAAAACTAGTATACTGCTATCATGTCCCCCCTAGTCTTTCTTTTCTTTAGACTAGCCAAACCCAAATCCTGCAACCGTTCTTCATGTTTTATTCTACAGACCTTTAAATATGTTAGTTGCTCTTCTTTACACTTTTCTCAAAGTCTCAACATCTTTTTTGTAATGTGGTAAACAAAACTGGATGCAGTATTCTAGGTGTGGCCTTACTAAGGCTTTATAAAGTGGTACTAATATTTCACGGGATTTTGATTCTATGCCTCTGTTTATACAACCAAGGATTTCATTAGCTTTTTTGTCTGCCACTGCACAATGTTAACTCATGTTTAAGTGATTGATACCAGGACTCCAAGGTCCCTCTCACAGTTACTGTTATCCCCTATTGAAGAAAAAATACATTATATGATCTTACACTATCACCAAAAGGGAACTATCCATCATGATAAATAACACCATAGTAAAGGTGCCTGCTGCTAGAAAGTGTTCATAATAAGAACACTGCAATAGGGGAAAGAATGGTTTGGCATTCTATCTGAATATCTACTGACTCCCTGTCTTCAGGAGATTAGCTCTTCTCCAGAAGTAGATAACCTAAGACAATAACAAGGGGATGTGGGAACTGAAGTAAAAAGTATCCTAGTATAAGACCTGGTTACTTGAAGGACTTGTCCCTCATTGTATCTGCCTAGCAGGCCTAGTTGATCTGATCTGGCAGGGCTGGTGCACTTTGGGTTCCTTGGATTAAACTGTGCCATCTATTCTCTGTAGCAGTGCCAGCCATCAGGAATGAGGTTCTCCCCCACCCCCGCCCCAGGGATTTCAATGGGCCTTACCCTATTGGTGTTTTGAAGGGTCCTGATAGACTTGGCTTTTCACCCAGGTCTTTGGCAAGCATGACTGAAGCCCCCTTTTCTACTTCTTCTTTTTTCTCATTTGGGCTTCTTATCTCTGTCATCTTTGTTCTTTTTTTTCCCTAATGCTTTTAACGATTTGTAAACTGCCCAAAGATGCTGGGAGTTGGACAGCATATATCAGTGATGGCTAACCTTTTTGCCGTCACGTGCCAAAAGCGGGGGTAGCACGGGGGTATGTGTGTGCTTGCGTGCCCACACCCATAATTCAATGCACCCCGCACATGCGACCCCCCCCCCCCACGCTCCCCCT